>CBMN010035202.1:0-17054 GCA_000582825.1 Hordeum pubiflorum | reverse complement strand
GCAACAAACAAACGAATCACACGACGAGAATGGAAATCAACGGGAATCTTCTGGAGCGTCGGTCCCGGGCTGTTACATCAAGCCCACTTCACAGCCTAAAGAGCTTGCAAGATCAGTCACGATTTCTCCATGTACATTGATAGGTATAAGTTGTGACGTGGCATAATTGATATTGAGACCAGTTGCCCAAGCATATGTGTCTAGAAGGCATTTGATCAATGAAAGCGTATCACGATCGGCTGGTAGAATAATCAGTGTGTCGTCTGCGTATTGGATCACAGGGTTGTCTTCTGATGTTGGTTGATCTATTGAGAGACTTAGGTGCCCCTCCTGCCAAGTTTTGTTTACCAATGATTTCAAAAGGTCCGCCACCAGTACAAACAACAATGGTGAGATGGGGTCCCCTTGCCTAGCCCCTCGTTTGCATTTAAAATTAGTGCTAGGGATACCATTTAACAGAACCGATGATGTACCCGAGTTTAGTATCATCTCAACCCACATGATCCATATACTATCAGATCCCTTAGCTTTGAGCATGTCCAGAATGAAAGAATGCTCTAGTGTGTCAAACGCTTTCTTGAAGTCTAATTTCAGTATGACAATCTATTTCACCGAGGATTTGCACTGGTGCAGGTATTCAAATGCCCATCGTAGGCAATCTTGGATGGTTCATGTCTTGATAAACCCATACTGGTTGTGGTGCACCAGTTTAAGTATCCATGTGTGTAGTTTCTCTGCTAGTATTTTTGTGATCACCTTGAGAACACAATATAGGAGAGAAATTGGGCGGTAGTCATTGACTTTCTCCGGATGAAGTTTCTTTGGGATTAAAGTTAGAAGAGAATTATTCAGACACTGCAAAATTATTTTTCCTTCCCAAAAATCTTGGCATAACTTATAAAATTCTAGCTTGATTATGTGCCAACACATTTTAAGGAACTGACTTGTGAACCCATTTGGCCCCGGTGCTCTATCTGTGGGTATGATCTTAATTATTCTATCTATCTCCTCTGTTGTAAATGGTGCTGCAAGTTCTTCGAGCCCCGGCACAAATTGAATGACATCTTCCATGTTGAAATCACATGATGGCACTAATGAGACACCCATACGGTTTTTGAAGCAAGAATAAAACACAACAGCTTTCCCATCATGGTTTTCAATTTTTGTGTCATATTAGAGAGAGAGCACTTTGACAAAATTCGTACGATGTCTTTTGGTGGCCCTGGCATGTAGGAATTTTGTATTTTCCTCACCGTACTTTGCATATCTAGTTGTGTGTCTCTTTTTCTAGTATGCATTTTTGCATCCTAATAATCTAATAATATGATTCTTCAGAATCTTTCTGAAATTAGCTTCAGGTATAGTTAACTGACATAGCTCTTCTAGATTGTCTAATTCAAGGAAGTACTTGTTACTGTTTTCAATCAATAGGCTAAGTTTTGACATTTTTTGCTCCACTTTTTAATGCATATCTTAACCTTTTCAATTTAGTTGCAATTGTTGTTGCATAGGAGGTGGCCTTGATGCGGTCTGTCCAAGAGGCTTGCACTGTTTGAAAGAAACCTGGGTGGGATGGCCAGAATGATTCAAATCTGAAAATCTTGGTACGGGGTATGGTTGTTTGCACTGAAAGTAGGCAGGGCACATGGTCAGAGATTGGTTTGGATAATGGTGTAACTGTAGTGCTTGGAAAGATTTAAATCCATTCAACTGAGGAAATAACCAGTCAAGTTGTTCAAGTAGTGGCTGCTCCTGCATATTGCTCCACGTGTATTGCCTTCCTTTAATAGGTATTTCCAGAAGAGCTAATTTGCTGATAATTTCATTGAATGTGAATATGTCCTCTAGATTCCCTCCTGACATGTTTCTATTTTCCAATGATCCTATGAAGTTAAAATCTCCCTTAAAAGCCAGAGGTCATCCAAATTCATTTGCAAATTGTGAAACCAGTGTACAAGTGTTAACCTATCTGGCCCATCACATGGCCCATAGACATTTGATAGGAACCAAGTTTGGTTGGATGGAAGGGACCGAAATTTTAGTGTGAGCACAAAAAAATCTTTGTGAATTACCGTAGCAGAGAACTGACAGCAATTTAACAGAGGTTTAGCAGGACGCAACTTAAGACAACACTAAAAGGTTTCCCAAAATAACAAGAAAGAGCAAGATCTTCTCGTAGAAGATAATGAAACGCTCCTACACAGAAGATTCATCGACTGTATCATAGGCCATCAGTCGATCTTTGGACACTTTAGTAGCCGGGATGCCTGACTCATTTAGCCCCCAATGTTGCATTAGAGGAATTGGTGTTGGCGGAGGAACTTTCGTGGTCCGAGCAGAAGCACTTGAGTTGCCAGGTGGCACAACACTTGGGGCCAGTCTTTGTTTAACACATGATTTTTTGTGCTTCGTTCTCAACGAGAGATGGAACCTTGAAACTAAAGAACCGAGTGGCCCGCGTGCTGCGGCAAACTTCAGTGACAATAGCTGGAGTGTTAGGTTTGTGCCGCTTACATGAAACTGCAGTGTCAATCCTCATGCCCTCATTGTTTTCCATGTCAATCTCAGCCTCTGAAAATGGTCCCATCTCTGATGTATCAAGTTTAGGCATGAGGGTATCTTCAGATAAAATCGACTCAACAGCAGTGCACCTCCTAATAATGAGGTTGTTTCTTTCAGACATAAATTATGTAAGCACCTACCAAACTTTTAATTACCAAGCTAAAGGGCACAAGGGCCAGTTCATTGATGAGGTGATGGACAATGATTCTCGTTTGCGAACACCCGGGCGGTGCTAGAGGATCAAACGGGGCCAAAGCAAGAAATTGCCAGCATGATATAGTTTTCGTTTGATAGTCAAGAGGAAAATCCAAGAGCATCACCCAAGTTCTCTTTCCACTATCAACCGCCTCATGTTAGGCCCCTCATCATGGCGTGAGATAGTAAAAGTAACATTTTCCCCAAGTTCCTCCAATGCTTACAAAGCACGAGAGATCACTCTGTCCCGAACAACTGGATCAACAAATTTAATCAAACCAACATAGAATGGATAAAATTCTCCATCGGCGGTATTAGCCCCATGATCATCTCTTAAAGTAATTCTAACAACACCAAGAACTTGCTCTCTATTCGGATCCGGGGGAGTAGGGGTTACCATGACCAGTGCGTAGCGACTATTGTCGAGCGGAGGATCTCCCACCACTATCATGTTCCTCTGGAGAATGTTTTCTGGGCTTTGGTTAACGTCCATCTCACCAGGGAGGAATGGATGTGGGAGCACGGGGATGTTAGCCATTGTTGAGGGAGGTAGTGTGGAGGCAAGCTCGAGACTGAGAGGCGGATGAGACTGTTGCGAGGAACGATGCATGGGTATTAGAGCTGCCGCAACAGTATCAAAGGAATTCGTAATGGCAGGGGCACACTTGTCCAAGTTAGATAACCGAATCGTGTGATCATGCTTGATACGCCAGATTTTTTTGCCCTCGGCTGACGAGCATTGGTTTCGCCTTCTATTTATTTATTTTTGGACTAGTCACCCCCATAACCGTGCATAACCTGCCAACCATTATTTGAATATTTAATTGCCTGCAGGGAAGGTTTTCTTTCCAAATTACCAATTGTTTCCTTACTATCAGATGCCACCCTATGTTTTGGTTTCCACAACCAATATTTTGAGCTACCCCGCGAAATCTGGTAGTCCTGGCCCAAGTGGCCCAAAAGAGAACACAAACAACTACGAAGCCCAATAGTGCATTTGTTCTTCCAATGGCCTGCCGATAAGCATAAGTTGCAGTACACATGAGGATTTATCCTAGTCGCTACCGTCAAGGATTTAACCAACATTTTAGCATACACCTCCGAGGAGGCAGTCAACATGGATGAAGATGGCAGCGAGATGTTAGACTCCACCTCGTCGCCTGCCACCACTAATACAGGCAAGTGGGTAGCCACCACCACCTACACATCTACATGGTAAATAAGCCCCCAAGGATGAAGGAGGAAACGGAAAACACCCTAATCTCTGGTGTAGGGGCTGCCGTGATGGAGGCATCGGCAAGGGCGAGGCGAGCAATGGTGGCACTAGAAATGATGATACCGCCAACAATGATAACGCCTGAAATGGCAACAATGACCAGAATGTTAGCAATGATGCGGACGCTAGTAACAATAACGACGATGATCTGATCAATGAGGATGATGACTACCCCGAGGATGTCCATTATTATACATGATCCGAGGTGGATAGAAGCCTCGGTCTGATGATATTGATGTTATTGAGGAGCCCCTTGAGGCACCTCAGCTCGAAACTTTCCGCAGACAAATGGCCAGGATGACCAAAAGTACAAAGGAAAAAACTCAGAGGCTTAAATCCGTACAGGATGAGATTAATGACATGTGGGTTAAACTCCTCAGGATCGAACAGAATCTTGACGACAAGCTTGCAAAACCGGAGCCAATAAAACTTACCCCCAATGAAATTTGCTTCCAGAGAAGGGCGATGACAGCGTGCTGTCTAAGCATGAATGAATCGAGCAGCCTAACCACCCACCTCGGGGCTGGGATCGGCCATCCTATGGAAAAAATAACATCGCCGAAGCTCCTCGACACCCTGGTGGAGAAGATCCACCACGACCCCCGAAGAAATATGATCTGAGGGAGAAGCTACCTTCAACAGCGGCTCCAACCCGGTCAATTTACAAATCTAGGGAACGCCCATCTGCTAGACAGGCGGGATACGTAGGTAGGCTAGCCAAGAACACTAACATGGGCGGTTATATGCGCGACTAATACGCAATGATGTTTGATGTTCATCACACTACCGTCAGGATCCGAGGAGCTGCTCGCCCCATGTTCTTTTCAAACGAGGTGATGCAGCACCAGTTCCGGGAAGGGTTTAAACCCATAAATATTGAGAAATATGGTAGAACAACGGACCCTATCATGTGGATTAAAGATTTCCTCATGCACGTAAACATTGACGGTGATGATGACTCCACGCCATCAACTACCTAACCTTGAAGATCAAGGGATCATCTCGGCATTGGCTTAACATCCTCCCCCATGATTCTATCAGTTCTTTGAAGGACCTCGAGGATGAATTCCAATCAAACTTCCAAGGTACCTATGTCCGACCCCTGGATGGAAACGACCTCACTCATGTCATAGAGAAGTCAGGGGAGTCAACCCGAAAATTCTGGAATCAATTCTTAACGATGAAGAACCAAATAGTGGATTGCTCGGACGCTAAGGCGATAGCCACATTCAAACACATCATTCGTGATGAATGGCTGGCCAGAGTGATCAGACACGAGAATCCACAAACAATGGCATCCCTCCCACATCTTATGACTCGGTTTTGCGCCGGTGTGGATAACTGGTTCACTCGTAGAAGCAACCATGGCGGCCATTCTGGCACCTACGAGGTGCGCGGCTGGAATGGAAAATCTCGGTCTAATAGAAATAACAAGCATCGTGATAAAGGAAGCAGCAATGATGCCAAGGAGGCCACAGTCAATGCCGGATTCAACAATTAGTGTGGTGGCAGTAAAAAGTAGCCTTGTCAAGGAGACAGGGACGGTCCAAGTCAACTGGCCAGGATCTTACATAAACCATGTGCCATTCATGACAACCCCGACAAGCCAGCCATGCTTACTAATAAAAATTATTGGGTCATCAAGCAGGCCGGAAATATTCCAACCGACAAGCAAGGCAAGGGCCAACCACGTAATGAGGATAGAGACCTGCTAGGGTCGAACAATGGAGGCCAGAAGTAGTCCCTGTCCGAAGTAAATGACATGAATATGATATATGACACACACACACACACGTCACCAGGAAGGAGCGGAAGCGCGCACTCTGTGATGTGTATGTTGTGAAGCCGGCTATGCCCCAATATAACCCATGGTTGGAAATCCTGATAACTTTTGACCGATGAGACCACGTGACCAGCATCTGCACGGAGGCATAGCAGCGTTGGTCCTCGACATCGTAGTTGAAGGGTATCATCTGACCCGAGTCCTCATGGATGGCGGCAGCAGGCTCAAGCTAATATATGCAATAATAAGCATATCAACCCAGCAAGGATCATGCATAGTGGGACCACCTTCAAGGGTATCATACCGGCGGTTGAAGCGCAATGCTTGGGAATAGTGACCCATGACATTATCTTCGGTACACCGAAAAACTTTTGAATCAAAGAGTTAACCTTTGGTCGTGCTTCTCGGGACACCGCCTGGAATTGGCTCCAGATTCAGCTTTGTGTAGTGTGCCTGCACAACCGCAAAGGCCTATCGAGCACCTTTAAGGCACGCTGACTGCTTCCACAAAGTGTCATGAGCACCGGTCTCTTGAAGGCGACGCACTAGCCCAAAGAAGCTATCCAGCAGAGGGTCTCTCGGCCATAAAGCCTTATAGATATCCTCTATGGCAGGCTTGGCTACCCACTGCAGCTCCGCCACCTGCTTCAGCTTGTCGCTGAAGACTTGGGCATACTCTGGTTCCTGGAACAGAAGCCAGAAGGCCTCCTGCTGCTCGTCGGATGGGCCGACAAGTGTGTGGAATAGCCGACTGGCCTCCTCCATGCAGCGAGGGAGGTCCGAGAATGCTTTGACATACGACAAAGTTGCGTCAGCTTCGGGAAGGCTCGACTTTCAAAGACACACTTCAGTAGATATGGCTTATCGAAGGTTATCTTCATCACCTTCTGCGGTTCCTCCTTCACTCCAGCTGCTCGAGAGGTGGCCTCATGGCACTCCTGCTCAAGTCGCTCAGCGGCATCTTTCCCTTGGGCGGTCTTCAGTGTGTCACGCTCAGTGACAATCATCAAGAGGTCATCCTCCACCTCGGTGATGCGTGCTTGAGCAGCTTTGTGTGATTTCTGCTCCTTGGCGAGCAACTCGGCATTTTTCTATGTTGACGCCTTCAGCCGCTTGGACCCAGTCTGAACCCATTCAATCTCGGCCCGCAGGTCAGCCAGACGCTTCTCAGCCGCTCCATAATTCAGACAAGCCAAATCAAGTAAATAACCACTTCATAAACGAGTAAATAAAATATAGGGGATGGGTTAATATATACTTACCCTGCGCACCCTCGGCTTGCTGCTCCAGTCGAAGAGTTTCCTCCCCGGCATTTGACCTCCTCCAACTCTGAAGAGTTGGCCAAGGTATTAAGATAGACACCTTCTCAAACAAAATGTAATGTTACATATAAGTGAATCAAGAAAGCACCCACTTAAAAGATTAGATTTGATCCTCCTGTTACTTCGTTGTGGAATCAACACGAGTCTCGGGGGCTACTGCATATTCACATTCATTCAAAATAAGCGCCATACTATGATTCAACCCTTAAGCCAGTTTGGTAAACTGACTCAAGGCTCGGGGCTACTGTGATTGCGATTCAAAGAAATTCTTAATTCATAAAATATTTATTAAAAAAGTAAAACATTGTTCTGATATCTTTGGATGATGCTTCGACATCATCCTTGAGCGCTATTGTGTATACTTGGAGTACCGGGTATTGTAACAATAAAGCATAATTGAATTATGGATAAAACAACACATACATTGAAGCCTTTAGCAAGGCAGAGGAACACCTCCATCACGCCAGCCTCGGCGGACCAAAACTGGGTTAGAGTCGTGCCAAGGATGGCACGGTGCTCGGGAAGGGTAGAAGAGATTGTCAAAGCTACCTTCACCGCCCATCGGCGCATCGTCGATTCGACCCCTTCGTGTCTAAATGATGGGAGTGAAGTGCTCGGCGCCCCGCCTTTGGTTAAAGGAGGAGGGGGCATTGCTTGTTGATTGTGTGACACTAAAACCATGCAAACCGGAGACACCACACAATTAATCACTGGTTCTTTATGGCCAAAGGGAATTTACTTTCCTGGTCATTTTCTTGCCCTCCATGGCCAAGGTTTGGTCCTTGACCATAGGACTATTGATTTCCTCCCTGGCATCATACGTCGATGGAGGAGGGAGTGATAAGACCTCCCATACCTCGGCTTGAGCGAGGGAGGGGTCGACCTTCGTCTGCGAAGAGCTCGTCGCTAATGAGATTCTCGGGAGGCCTCGGGAGTTCTCGTCCGGCAAATCACACTGCTCCGTGTTAAAGAAAAAGGGATAAAAGTGAGAATCCACTGTTTGCACCACCCCGCTAATCGAAAGAGATGAAGTCTATTAAGAACGTACCTAGGCGACATGGCATGCGCGCCGCGAACAATTGATTGGTCGGGACCCACTGGAGGAGTCCTAGATGATCTACTCGTTGGGTGCTGAGGATTGGCTCACCGCAGGAGCCTTGGATCCCCTCAGTCGCTTAAATGTTTGGGAGAGGGAAATTCTTCCTCATACCCCAATACCACCCGCGCTCTATTCCCTCCTTGGGAAGATGAAGCCTCACTAGAATGCTCCTGCTGCTCGGAGTTAGAGTCAGAATCCAAGCTTTGTTGACTTCCAACAGGGAGCTCGAGAGCCGCTTCGCAGATGACCAAGCCCTTTTCCTTGGTCTTCCTAGGCCTGATGGTTTTGTTTGGCTTGACCATGACCACGTATGGGTCTCCGGTTAGCAACTCCTCTAGCACGACGCTCACGGGTTCCCTATGTTGAGGCGTCGGCGACTTGAGCGATCTGGCGAAAGTATGCCAGTCCTGCGATATGACCAAGTTAAACCCAATCATTAAATTAAAGAATGAGAGGGAAATAGAACCACAAAGTTAAATGTGGTTGCAGAATGTACCTCGGCAGCTGGACATGTTTGGCCGAGGCCAATGTAACCCCCTCCTCCCGGAACTCATTCTCCTCGAACGAAGGCTTTAAGATGATCGTTAGTATCCCACTGAGGTCTTTCCCTCGATAGAAGCTTCGGATCACCGAGGCCTCACTATCCGGTACTAACCTCCATAGAGGAGATGCTCGGGCCTAGAGGGGCTAGACCCTGCGGTGGAGTATGACGTGGATCACATCCACCAGGGTGACACCATCGCCGATAAGGACCTTCACCTGCTCCTGGATTGCCTTGACTTCTTTATGGTTGCCCCAATTGAGGCTCTTGGTGGTCCAGGAGTGCAACCTATTCAAGGGAGCTACTGATATGGCGGGGACCCCTTCCTTGCCCTTGATGGCATGTCAGTCATGTAGAACCACTCCTCTTGCCATTGTTTCATCATCTCGATGAATTTTTCGCGCAACCAATTGACTTTGTTAAGCTTGTTAATCATGGCTCTGTCGTACTATGTAATATGACGTCCATTTCTCTATGGTTTGACATAGAAAAGTTTGAGCCAAAGCCCAAAATGAGGCTCCATGCGGAGGAATGCCTCACAAAAAATGATATATGAGGCAATGTGGAGGATGGAGTTCGGTGAGAGATGGTGGGATTGAATCCCGTAGAAGTACAGGCCGCCTTGAAGGAAGGCGTGGACAGGAAAGGCCAAGCCTCAGATGAGGTGGGAGACGAAGGTTCTGGAACTTGGGAGGCTGAACGGACCTCGTCTCTGACTAGTGGCGAACGAGAATTGACCTCGTCTGGGGATGGGAGGCAGCCGCTCGCCTGAAGCTCGACGATGTTGCCGGTGTTGGGAAATGTTGCGTAGAAAACAAAACAAAAATCCTACGAATCCACCCAAGATCTAATCTAGGAGTTGCTAGCAATGAGTGAGAGAGTCTACATACCCTCGTAGAATGAAAGCGGAAATGTTCTAATGAATGTGGTTGGCATAGTCGTACTCTCTTCGCGATTCAATCCAATCCAACATAGAAGGAACGACACCTCCGAGATGTGCACACGTATGACTCGGCGACGTCTCATTCTTCTTGATCCAGCAAGGGAGAGGGAGATGTATATGGGATCTAAGCCAACATGACGTGTGGTGGTGGTGGAGGAGTTTTTGCAAGGCTTAGCCAAGCAGATGTGGAGGATGAAGTGGAGGGTGAGAGGGAGGTGGCAGCCAGGGTTGGGATGGGGCTGCCCATGCGCCTCCCCTCTGTATATAGGGGTGGGTAAGAGGCCTTGGTCCCTCCTCCAAGCCCCTAGGGCCGCCGGCCAAGGAGGGAAGGCAATCCCCTCCTTTACTTCCCCATTGATCACGATCCCCCTTTTTTTAGGGATCTTGATCTTATCCCTTCGGGATAAGATCATATTCCTTTTAGGGGGAGGGGGATCTTGGTGCGTCTGGACCAGGGCTATGTGGCCTTGCCCCACTATCCACGTCCATGTGGGTTCCTCCATGCAGGTGGGCCCCACTCTGGAACCTTCTAGCATCTTCCCGACACAATACTGAAAAAACCCAAACATATTCTGGAACCCTGAAAACCACTTTCCTTATATGAAACTTTATCTCCGGACCATTCCGAAGCTCCTCGTGATATCCCGAATATATTTTGAAGTACTATTTACTTCACAAGTTTTTGCACTTGCAACTACACCATTATTTTAGGGTTTAAGTGCTAAAAAGATTTTGAGCTAGTCATGGGCAACTAATAATTTCAAAAAATATATTATATAATCCAAAATGCCCTCTAATACACTTAGGTGATTTTTTATTGGATTGTTGGTTCACCAAGTGGTCCAATGCCTTGTCGAGAGGCAACTCCTTTCTCGTATAACCAACTAGACAAAGGCAGTACTCCCTCCATTTACGATGTCCTAACTTTTTTATGAATCGGATGTATAGAAACATATTTTATATGTTTGAAGGGATATGCATAGACGAGTACAATAGTGGGCTTATAGCGTGCTTACATGATGCTTTTGTATATGTGAAGAAGAGAGATGTGAAAAAGTAAAGGGAATAGGTTCTCATGCAAGAATCTAGCTATATACGCATTCCTAGGCAAATATAATATATGTGAAGAAAATGAAAAAGAGAAGATAGAAAAAACTAGTAATGTACTCCCTCCGTTCCTAAATATAAGACATTTTAGAGATTTCACTATAGACTACATACGGAGCAAAATAAATGAATCTATACTCTAAAATATGTCTATATACATCTGTATGTGGTTCATAGTTGAATCCCTAGAAGGTCTTATATTTAGGAACGGAGGGAGTAATAGCCAACCTTATAATCCACATTGTTGTATGAGTGACTATAGATGATTGCTATAGATGACACGACCAGATTTATATAGCCATCAGCTGGTTATATTTTTAACCATGCTCTAATTGCTAGTACTGCACAAATAGGTTTAGATGGTCCCACGAAGCACATCACAGATATATAAAAGGATGTTAATAGCAGAGGAAAACATATTCTCCTCTACTTTTCGCAAGTAGGAAAGAGTATGGCTTATGTAGCTATGCTGCCAAGACTGATTGGACGATAAATAAGCCTCAGTCTGTCGTTCGCTTTAGTCTGACTCGTTCATTTCGATCGAAAGATGGAACTGTTGTGATCAGGCGGGCGTGTCGTCAAATCACCTGTGCCTATCGATCGTTGACCCGGCGCTGATTTCCTCAAGCGTCTCTGTCATGGAAGATTTAAACCGGGCCCTTTCAAGACGGTGCCGCCCATAGCGCTTGTCCACAAGTAGTCAAGTGAGTTAAGCCGAGCAAGAAGACGAAAACAAAAGCTAAGCTAGCTGCTAGACCACCTCACTGATTTATCTGGTGCTAGTGCGGTCACTCAACTTGCTCAAAATTGACCGGATTTGATTTGATTTGACTTGATTTTCAGCTACTATTGTGTCATATATCAGTGCTTGTGAGACAAGCTGGCATGGGTTTTCACCAAAAGAAAAGAAACACCAGAATACATATGATGGGCTAAAGTGATAGTAATTGTTTGTAAATTGAGACGTGCAGCTTCATCGGTACCTCAAGTGGAGGCATATATTATTCATTTGGTACATGACCAATTTACATTATGCAAGAAAACGTTATGTGATCGTAAATGATCACACATGCGAGGGAAAAATAAGCTTAGACCAGGGGCCAGCAGGGAGAAGAACATAGTTATTGGAGTCACGAGAAATTTGTGATTGTATATACTCCGACAACCACCACGAGCCTAGCTGCCGTCTTCCTTCACACCTCCATCTGATGGCTTCATTTACCCCGGATGTCTAACGCCTAGCAAGGGTACTCTCCCTAATAGGGACACTGAGAGAACATCCACATTTTGTAGTTAAAGTCCAAATCTGACTGGTATGCACTGTGAAATGGTCACTTACGACCTCTTCTTCCGAGATCATATCTGGAATAGTTTGCACTCTGCAAATATTGAAGTAGCTTGCCAAGTTATGGAACTGTTTTATTTTCTTTTTTTTGCGGATAAAGTTGTGGAACTGTTGAATGAGATGTTTGCTAGACTAACAATATCAAAGCCTGAGAGCTAGGGTGTTTCCGTCGCTTTTCTTCATTGTTTTTCTTTTGGAAAGGGAGCGGAGCCCGGCCTCCGCATCGAGCGATGCATACAACCTTTATTTATTATTAGACATCAAAAGTCTAGCAAAAGCCATTACAAGGATCATACAACCGAAACAACAACACCAAGCATAACCATTGGGATCCATCGCCAACTCCCTAAAGAGACCTAGAAAACACCCAACCGCCGCATGCAAGCCATGTCCAGAACCGCCTAGCATATCCACGAAGCGGTGCCAATGCAATCGCTCCTAATGTCGCATCTACCCATCTCAGTGTGTAGATTGATGCACAATCTCTCGCACATCAGCCACCTAGACCACCGTGGTGCCAAGTAACACCACCTCCATGCACGCAAACTGCTGAGCACGTCGCGGTCGCCGTCTATACACCGCAGCACCATGCCGTCAAGTACCATCAACCGACACAACTTGAAGTCTCTGAAAAGTCTGTCGTGCATAGCACCTGCCTAACGGGCATGCCACAACGTAGCACCTGTCGTCCAAGCATGACTTGACATCTTCGCCGAAGCTCTGTGCAAGCCGAAGCCGCTCCACCTCCTACCTGTGTCTTCCAGCGTTGCTCCACAAACGATGCTCGCAATAGAGAAATGACACCGTAGTGTCTCCATAGTCCGATCTGAAAGACAAGATCCTAGGATTTCCCCTGGGCAGCACGAGTGGGTCGACAGTAGTTGCATGACGATGCCTTCATCAAGGCAACAACGCAGAACACTGCCATCGCCCGCGTCGGCTCAGTTTTCGACGGCGACTATGTCTCCCCGACTTGTAGCCGGGACTAGACGACGGATCTCGAGATCCGACCACCCAGTCTCAGGCCGACCAACTCCGACGGAGGAAATGACCACCATCGCCAAGCCCAGGGTCACCGCCCCGGGTGTCCGCGTGATGCAGATCAAGACAAGGAGGGCCCCTCTCTGCAAGAGGGCCAATGAGACGACGGTGTATCTTCTTTCGGTTGTCACCTCACCATGAGGGTGTACACAATGATAAAGGATCGGCCTCGTTTGAATTCCATGGATTTATCTCATTGGGCCGGTAAGAGAAGCATCAGTCTCGCCTAAAAGCGTTTTCGTGGCACTAGACTACTAGGCTGGCCCAATACTCTAGCACATTTTTAAATGTTTACACTTTTATGTATTGCTTTTTCACGGTGTTTTTAGTGTTTTGTTTTTCATTTTTCTGTTTTTATTTAGTCCTTTTCATTTTCTTCTGCTTCTCTTTCATTTCCTTTTCCTTTTTCTTTTTCTTTTGGTATCCTCTGTTTTTTTTTTCATCGATTAGTTTAAATTCTCTACGTTTCTTTGATTTTTATCTTTCTTGTCGTTTTTCATTTTTCATCTTTACTTCGGTTTTGTTTCCTTCTTCTTTACTTTTCATCTTTTTCTTTGGTTTTGTCTATATTGTTTTCAACACATATCTACTTTTTCACACACAATATATATTTTCGTATGCATTAGGATCATTTTTATAAATGCTTAACATTTTACAAAAATATGATTACTTTTTTAAAATGCATTTGATGTCTATTTTTTCATACACATTGTACATTTTTCGTATACATCTATGACATTATTCTTATGGATGTCTAACATTTTTCAAATAAATAAATATTTTTTAATATATGTTTGATGTTTAATTTTTTTAAACAAATTTTACATTTTTCATACACATCAGGAACATTTTTTATACATGTTTCACAATTTTCAAATATATGATTAACATTTTTATAAAATATATATTTTTGATATCTACTTTTGTCATAGGCATTGTACATGTTTGTAAACATTATGAACATTTTTTATACATGTTTAGGATTTTTTTTAACTAATTATTAACATTTTTTAATATATATTTTTATGTATACTTTTTCATGCACATTTTACATTGTTTGTATACATCAGGAACATTTTTTTACATGTTTACAAAAATTAAATGCATGATTAACATTTTTTGACATATATGTTCTGATGTCTATTTTTTTCTACACGTTGTACATTTTCCATAAAATTTGGAGCATTTTATTATACCTATTTAACATTTTGAAAAGAGAAATAATTTATTTTACAAATATATGTTTTTTCGGATTAATATTTTTGGATTTTTTTGATATGTGTTAAACCCTTTTTTCAATATGTGTTAAACATTTTGAAGCATTACTCCCTCCATTCCATAATTCTTGTCTGGTTGGACCAGAGGAAATACACACATAATGTGATCAACTTTTTTTAAAATTAAACTAACAACTTTTTTACATTGCATTTAAATCCGAGATTTAAAAACATTTAAGTAAAGATAAGTTTTGGAATATATGTATTGAGAATATTATAAATACTATAAACAAATGGAAAAAATAATGAAGGAGTGGACGGAAAATGAAAGAAAAGATAAAACTAGGCCATGCTCAGTCTCGCTACTGGTCAGCCCATTATTACGTCCCTTTACGGGAGGCTGCGCTTGGTCTCGCTATGAGCGTGACATAACCACGCCCGGTAGTGAGATCGACACACGCGTCGCCTACAGCGCCAGGTTAAATAGACCGTGCGGAGCTAGCTACAAGGGTAGTGAACCTATGTATCGATCGTTAGCATAGCTTTCAGAGGCTACAAACACACGGTTTTTTGGGTTTTGGATTTTCAATTATATGTTTCTTTTTATATTCCAAGATATATTGAAATTGTCAATACAAAATGAAAATATTTTCGTTTTATTAATTTGGTAAAATATTTTTCGGATTAGAAAAATTGTCACACAGCTCCAAAACATATTCTCATTTTTAGTAAGATGGCCATGACATATAATTTTAAAAGTATTGGTACAATCGAAAAAATGTTCACATGTTTAAATTATTTTTATGATATTTTTTATAGAAATGTTCATGAAATAAAAATAATTTCGTACAATTTTAAAAACATGATCATGACATATAAGAAAGTGTGTAACCAATAAAACAATCACAACATTTACAAACATGTTCACACGTAATAAATTTGTTCACGAAAATGTGAAAACTCTCCGGCATCAGCGGTTGCTGAGGTGGTGACTCCTCCCCTCCTAAAATGGCCCTCTTCCACTGCTCATCAGCGCCTCCCGAGCTCGCTTATTTTTCCTATTCTCTGTCTTCCACGTCGTTTATGCTCCTACGTATTGCATGTTACAGGCAGTTGACTATATACCATTGTACATGCCCTTACAATATACTCCCTCCGTCCCAAAATAAGTGATTCAAAATGACTCAATTTTATATAAAATTGAGTCATTTTGAATCACTTATTTTGGGACGGAGGGAGTAGAAAGTCAAGTATATCTATGTATTATGTATTGTTGGTTAATTACTTTGAGAATTTTCCCGGAAATTGTGCGATGGTCATTTTTCGAGAACTTCCAATAAAGAAAGGACCATGGGCACTTGGGCACTTAGCAGGGGAGAATATCATACGGAAAACAACATTCGATGAAAACCACGAGAAAAAGATGTTTTGAAATTTCGAAAAAATATAAAAACGGGATGTTAAGGGATGATGTTTTATTGCCACGCAAAATTTTAAGTTGAAACACATTGTGAGAGGCAAGCTATAAAAAAGACAAATTCAGCTTTGAATAGTAACATTATTGTTTGACACTATTCGATGCTGAAGTTGTCTTTTTCATAGCTCAGATCTCGTAATGTGTTTCAACTTGAAATTCGACGTGGCAATAAAACATAATCCTCTTAACATTTCTTATTTTTTTCAAATTTTCTAAGAACTTTAAAACATGGTTTTCACGAAATTTTCGTTGAATGTTGGTTCTGCTCGGCCCACCTGCGACTTCAGTGAGAGTTGGATTTGCTCCAGTGAAGGTGGCAAGGCACGTGGATTAGTTCAGTTAAATTCAGGAGCCAGAAGGGATGTACTCTTACCGGGCAGCCACGTGGGGTCTGTCTACACCCAGCAGACCAGCACGGTCATTATCTTCGCAGGATCGGGACAGGAGGAGCGTCGTGAATCATGCTGTCCGGTGGGCCTCGTGTAGGTAATGGTGGCCACCCATTTCTACTGCTTACGTGCTAATCTGATTTCGTGTAAGCCCTCATCAAGCGTTAACTATATCTGCTGGGGCCGTATCTAATGGCGGCCACGAATGTGCTGTCTCTCGGACCATCCTTACGCCTGGATTATATATGGTGGGACCGAATGTAATGGTAATCACAGGCCTCACGGCATGCATTAGACGTTGTTTTTCTATTGGGAGGAGGTAATGTGCATGTAGTATTTGATTTGGTCATACGATGCGAACAAGGTAGGTGGGCCATGCACATGTACCCCAGTTTGATCGTTTGACCGATGCTTGATATCATACCGCATCGTTTGATGTTTGCACGCCTAGACGACTAATGTCCTAGATGTCTTTGTAGTTTTGTACATATGTGTTACACAGGTGGGTGCATTGTTGATAAGTTTGTACTTTTTCAGTTACCGGAGCATATATTCTATAGAAAGGAATAAAGGGAATTGATGGAATTGTTGTTGTATTACTTGATTCATGTGGGCATATATATAGAAATACATGATAATCTTGAAGTACAAGTCAAGGCAGGAACAATCCTAGTCAATCCTATACTTCCTAATAATTATAGTCACAACGGTAGCGACGCAGACGGTGAGACCGGAGAAGAATCCGAAGGTAAGCCGA
>CBMN010035200.1:0-15506 GCA_000582825.1 Hordeum pubiflorum | reverse complement strand
AGACAAATCGGGTCAGAAAAGTTCGTGAACAGTAAACCTTTTTTACCGACCCCGATTTGTCTTTTTTGCCAAGAGCTGCTCAGATCTCTAATTAAGTTGAATTTTGGAGCGTTCCTCACGCATCAAATTACCTACCACACAAAAAAAATTGAATTTTTTTGAATTTTTTTAGTATTTGTTTTGATTTTTTCGTCGGCGCGGGTGCAGATGAGCCCGGGTGCAGAAACGCCGCTCTTGTAAGTACCCACATAACTTCATGTGGAAAGTTTTTTTTTTTTTGAACAGAACAAGGCACCAACAGGTGCCCAAATTCATTAAGAGCTCCTAACATCAGTACAAGAGAGAGTACACTTGGCTTGTGAAGAGGTATGCAATGAGAAAACAGCTAGAGAATAAGAGCTGCTACAAGCTAGCAAAGATAAGTTGACCACATGTCAACCAGATGAACTATAGCTCGAACTCAGACTAAAAAAGGAGTACAAGTGATCTGCTGCTAGCAAGCTAAGGAGAAAACAGGGGAAGCAGCACCAGCCCAGCAGCTGCGAGATGAATTAGAGGTGATGGCAACCTGAACCATTGGCGCGGCCCAGCAGACAAAGATTGGCATTTGTCTTGTGCTGAGCAACAGGGCCTGAGCTGATAGCAGGGGAGGAAGAAGTTCAGCCAGCAGAAGAACCCATCTGGCTACTAGAAGCAATACACCTTATGCACTTGAAAACCTGAAAAATTAAAATCTTCCAAAGTGGCAGGCACTGGACAGGCATCGGATGCATGAGAGTGAGAAGAACAAGCCAGGATGGAACCACTAACAGACTGGTAAACCTGTCGAGCAAGATTGTGAGCTACTCCATTCAAATTCCTGGAAATATGAAACACTTGAGAATTTAGATTAGAAGTGGATTTAACAAAGGAAGCCAATTCCTTTCTGATGTTCCAAGGAGCAGCAGAATGAGTTATATTCCTGGACGCAACAACTGAAGCAAGTGAGAGACAATCAGTTAAAAAAGTGGGTTGCTGAACATTAAGACAGGTAGCCAAATGAGCTGCATATGCAAGAGCAACAACTTTTGCTTGAATAGGAGTTGAAGTTGGAGGAGCCGAAGCTTGAACCTGAATGTTAAGTTCTCCCTGAGGAGAAGGAATGCAAATATATACTCCTACACACCTGTCCTCACTTGTCCTTGGCCAAGACCTGGATTTTTTGAAGATCTAAAGGTTGCATCGGTAAAGATTTTAGCTCCATTGATCAATAGATCAGATTTAAGAGTCTTCCCTTGCTTAGGAATATCCTGCCCCTCATGATGAGTGTTAGCACAAATCTGATTATTAGAAGGAAGCAAAGATTCTTCATGCAATGCAAAATCCATATTGGCAGCAGCAATGTGCACTTGATAAGGGAGATGTCTTTTTCTTTCAAACAAGAAATCATTTCTAGCTTTCCAAATGCTCCATAAAAAATTCAAAACATTTTGCAAGGAAGCATAAGGATGCCCCATAGAAACAAGGTGAATGAGAGTAGAATGCATCGAGTCATGTCCTTCTATAAGAGTGTCAGCTCTGAGAAACCAAGGACTTCATGTGGAAAGTTGAAATGCCTCCGAGAGTAAAAGTATTTCTCTGGCTGGTACTTCGCAATAGCATCCTGGCTAAGATAAACTGCTTATAAGGGGATGGACTGGAGATAAAAATTATCCTTTCTGCGAGAAGGGTGAAAGTATTAATCGTTTGTTTTTTAATTGTTCAGTTGCTAAAATTCTTTAGAATATTATGAAATGTACTTTTGATTTACAAAATATACCTCACAATGTGCATGATATGTCTAATGTGTGGTTGAAAAACTTCCACAAAATGAAAGAAACTTGGCTGTTATTGTTATTTCTACTATATTCTGGACAATTTGAAAATTGAGAAATAGAGCCATTTTTCATAACAAGGTTACAGATCCTTGTGTTCCTGTAAATTTGATTGTGAAAATGCTTCATGATTTTTTTTGAACCCTGGACCGTAGAACAATTGTTCTACGATATATTTTCTATTAATAAATAATAAAATACATAATTTACAAGCAGAAGATAGTCTGTCACTATCCAACACCAGTTTTTTCTAACATGGGAAAACAATGATAGGAACTTAAGTCAAAGAGGATTCTATCCAAGAGTCTAGAGAACTAATGAATTTTTCTTTCGTTCTATGACTGACTAGTAGAACGTCTTGCTTGAGCTTAAATTTCCAGGATCTAACACTTGGCGCTTCATTTCTGAAGATGACTCCATTTCTCTGCATCCAAATATTCCAACAACCCATGATAATAATATCCATTGCAATGTTTTTGGGAAGGCTGTTATGCATAATGGTGACCTCATCAAAGAAAGAAATGCCCCTGGGCTTCTGAGGTGTTAAGGCCATCCGACAATCTTGAGCAAAAGTACAGTCCCACATAAGGTGCATGAGGTTTTCCTCACAATTTTCATTGCACAAAGCAAAGTTGTAGTTAGGGATATGGAAAGAACTCCTCTTGAGTAAACCTCTGGTGCTAACTCTGTCATACAAAGCTAACCAGAAGAAAAACTTGTGTCTGAATCTACTAGCACTTTTCCAAAGCCATTTGAAGATGCAGTGAGAAGTTGAGGTTCCCATGAGTTCTGAGTACATGTGTTTTGTAGAGTAGTTATTTCATTTCCAGCTGTATTTCCATATATCATGTCCATTGGCATCTTCTATTTGTTCTAGTAACATGCTGACTGAGAGGAATTGGTTATGTGCTTGTGCAGACAGTGGCCTATGAAAGCATTCTTCGAAATCCCGCTCCCTTTTCAGAAGATGTACTGACTTCCCAGGGTGTAGAGCAAAGGAATGAAGTTCTGGGAATTGCAGTGCCAGTGGCTGACCATTCCAATTATATTCCCAAAAAAGAGTAGACTTCCCTGATTTTATACAACAGTTGGCCACTTCTTTGAATAGTGGGATAAGTTTTAGTAGAGCTTTCCATCAAAAAGATCCTTCTAATTTTCCAGCAGGTGGGCCTTCAGAATAGTAGGTTTCCCAAATTAGATGCACCCAAGCCAAATCAGCATGATTGAAGCTTTTGTGCAGATTCTTCATCAATAGGGATTTGTTTTTAATGGCCAAATCTAGAACTCCTAATCCACCATGTGATTTGGGTTTACACACCTTTTCCCAGGCAATCATGGCAGTTCCAGATTCCACTGAAAACTTTCTCCATAGGCAATGTTTGAGGTATTTGTTAATCTGCTCAATAACTCCCAGTGGTATGGCCAGGCTACACATAAAGAAAGTGGGGAGGAATGTGTATACAAATTTGATTACGTGCAGTCTACCATCATAAGAAACTAAAGTTGAGCAGCCAGAGATTCTTCTTTCAATTCTTTGCATCATGGCAGAGAAGTCTTGAATTTTCAGTTTGTGTGTGCTCAGAGGTAGTCCTAGATAGGTAAAAGGAAAAGATCCAACTTGACACCCCAATGTGCTTGTGATTACTTCCATCTTATCAGCTCCCACATTAATTGGAATGACCACGGATTTGCTATAGTTAACCTTAAGACCTATTTGGGCAGCAAAGTGTAGCAGCAAGTTTCTGATCTGTGATACTTGAGTGATGTCAGCAGGGAGTATTAGAATTGTGTCATGAGCAAATTAGATTACATGGAAATCTGGACATGAATTGACTTGCAAAGGAGCAGAGATAATATTGTTTCTCATGGCTTCATTTGCAATTATTTTGAGGAAATCCACTGCTAAGACAAATAATAAGGGTGATACTGGATCTCCCTGTCTAACTCCCCTCTTACAATGAAAGATCTTTCCTGGAATTCCATTAAGAAGTAGTGCAGAGGTTCCTGATGAGAAAATGTTCTGCATCCAACTAATCCAAGTCTGGCCAAAGCCTCTGGCTCTCATTACCTTTAGCATGAACTCATGGTCAATTAAATCAAAAGCTTTCTCACTATTCAATTTCAGTATGGTTATGTCTTGCTTAGATTGATGGCATTGGTGAAGATATTCAAAAGCCCAAGCCAGGTAGTCTTGTATTGATCTATCTTTTAGAAATCCATATTGATTGATGTGGACCAGCTTCAGAATGACTTTTTGGAGCCTATTTGCCAGCAATTTTGTGATGATTTTAATAGTGCAATTAAGCAAAGAGATTGGCCTGAAATCATTAGTTGAGACTGGGTTGTCTTTCTTGGGAATCAGGGTGATGAAAGAGTTGTTGATGCTCTGTAAATTAACTTTGCCTTGGTGGAAGTCTTTAATGAGATCATAGAAATCCTGAGAGATGATATTCCAACAGTTTTTTATGAAGGCCCCATTGAACCATTAGGACCTGGTGCTCTATCAGTGGGAAGTTGTGCTAGAACATCATCAATTTCTTTTTGGCTGAAAGGTTCCTCTAAATACTTTAAGTTGTTACATCTGGGTAATAAATCCTCAAGATTAAAAGCCTGATAAGTGGGAGTAGTGGTGCTAAGCCTCTGCTTAAATGATCTCCATAAGATAGCATCTTTCTGATGGTGTTCATGGGCTTCATTTCCATGTTCATCCTGAATCATGGATATATGATTTGCTCTGTACTTGATGGTTGCTTTAGCTTGGAAAAATTTGGTATTGTCATCCCCCAGTTTGACCCATCTAACTATAGCCCTCTATTTCCAATATGTGTTTTGGGAAGATAACAATTGAAGATAGTGATTTTTAATAATAGTTCTACCATTCCATTCTTCTATAGTGAGGCTTCTGAATTCTTTAATGATATCCATCAGAAGGATGAACTAATTGCATGGTGTGATTGAGGCGGATAAGAAAGATAGAGACCTAGCCCAGAGTTTAAGACCTTTTTCTTGAGCCGTTTAAATTTGGCGGTGATTCTTTTGGCACTATCCTCTTCATTAACATCCTGAGGCCAAATATTTTGCACCACATTTTTGAAGTCACAGTGCTCCAACCAATAATTTTTAAATCTAAATAGACTGGACTTGGGGATTGATGTGCCAATTTTAATTACACAAGGAATATGATCAGAGATGGGTTTAGAGAGAGGAGATGCTATAGTATCTGGGTAGGTAATGGTCCAAGATTCTGAGGAGAAAATCCAGTCTAATTTCTCAAGCAAGCGGGTTGTTTGCATATTACTCCAAGTGAAGTTTCTACCCTTGATGGGAATTTCCAGAAGGCCAAGATTGCTAATTGCTTCATTGAATTGCAGCATCTCATAAAAGTTCCCTCCTTGTTGATTTCTATTTTCAGGATATCTGATATAGTTAAAGTCACCCAGGACAAGCCAATCAATGTTATCAGGTACTTGAATATTATGGAACCAATCAATAAATTCCGCTTTCTCCTCATGTTGGCATGGCCCATAAATGTTTGTGAGAATCCAAGTAGGACCAGTGTGTACTGAGGTGAATTGGATTGACAGAGATAATTTATTATGAAAGATCATTTGGCCCTTAAACATGCTTTCATTCCAGACAGTGAGTAGTCCCCCTGATGCCCCAATTGAAGGTAGAAATTCAAACTTATTGAGCCTTTTAGGGAAGAATTTCTTAATATATGCAGCATCAAAATGTTCCCTTTTAGTTTCTTGAAGACAAAGGATAGAACAGCCATACTCTTCTATTTTGTTGGAAATAGAAAGCCATTTATCTGAGGAATTAATCCCTCTAACATTCCAGTTAAGGACATTACAGTTCCTATGATTATCATTCATAATGGATATGGCAACAAGATAGGAGACCAATCAGAGCACTTAGCAGAGAAATACACTCTTAACTGAGAAACAGTATCAGCCCTTAGTACAACTTTTTCAGTCACATCCATGATGAGAGATTTAAAAGTGTGCAGACCTATTACAGACTTATTCCAAAAGGTTACAAGAAACTGCAAAATCTTTCTCACGGACCAGCCACAATTAACTTCTTCAAGCATTAGGGTTGTTGGAGGTCTTGGGGCCCTCTTCCTTGTCCTTGTCCTGAGCTCCCTTCCTTTTCTTTGGTGTTGTGAGAATTACCTCAGTGACTAGCTTAGCATCCACCTTGCAAAAAGAAGTGGAGAGGTTCTTAACAATTTTGCCAGCAATGGGAGGAGGATCACAGTTACATGCCATACAATTCTTATTAACACATGTTTTCTTTTTGAAACCCTTATTTAGACCTTGAAGTCTCATACTTCTTCTTACCTCTGTTTCCACCAGAGGCACTCTATCTTTTCTTTTTTTCTTGCTCAACGAGGCACTGGTGGTAGAGGCATGCTCAGCTTCAATTGGCAGATCAGTGGAGGAAGTTTTGGATTGTGGGGTGGAGAAAGAGGGTTCCTCCACCTGAAGTACTTCTTTACCTCCCTGTAATTCACAAGTTGGGGGAGGGATTGAGACAAATCTTTCAGGGAGTTGAAAAGGAAATAAAAACTGACTTTTTGATCCCTGAATAATTATATTCCACATATCAGAGTATAAGAAATTCTTGGCCCAATCATATCTATCAGAGGCAATCAAAGCAGTCATAATAAAATTGGCCCATTCCATTGGTACCTGAATTATTTTATCCCTGGTGTTTGAAGGAGCAAACAGATCTTTTCAAAGCTCCCCTCCTTCTGAACCTAACAGAGATTGAGCTTCAGTAAGGTCAGAAACAATAGTCTTCTGCTGTTGAAAATCAGGAAGCATCTTTTGCAGCTGAGATGTAGAGATATCAGGGGCAATAGAGGAGGAGGCCTGGTTAGTATCTAAAAATTTACCCCTGTCAAGAAATCCAGGAGGGGCTCCAGCACTACCAGATTGTGTGCCATCCAGTTGCAGATGTTCAGTTGCAACAGCTATAAGCTCAAAGGGAAGAGCAGGTGGGACAACAAAGCTCTTGTCAAGATTAGCAGCTGCTAAGTCTATCAGCTCATTCTCAGTATTAACATTACCAAGAAGCTCCTCATTAGACATTTTCATCAGATCTACTTCAGAATCAGAAATCATAAGGAGTTGGGCAGTAACACTAATATCCTGATTGATAGAGGGATTTTGAAAACCTTTATCAACAAAGGCAGCAGCAGCAGTGTCCAAAGATTCCAAAGGTATGGAAATAGGCTCTATGTTATCTGTCTCCTTCAAAGCTTGGGTGCCAAAACTTAAATTAAATTCATCCAGAACCTGAGAGTCAAAGATCTTTCTCTCTGGGACTAGAAAATTCCTATCAACTGGTAGGAGATCTGGCTCTGATGATAAAGGTCCTTGAGGTAAAGGTGCAACTATTGGAATCCCATGTTGTAAATGAACTGGAAGTGCTTCTTCAGCAATTAAAGCTTGTTGCACCAGAACAGGGGGTGCTGCAGCATGAGCAATTTGCTGCTGCAGAGGTTGAGGAGCTGGCAGAGCAAGAACTGGTGCATTTAAATCCAGGTTTAATTGGGCATCACCTCCTCCATGCACCGAATCCTCAGAGTTGAAAGAACTGCCTTCAGAAAGGGTGATGTTGTTGCTGCTATCCATGAGAGGTAATTCCAAATGAGGATGCTCATGGTCCTGCAGTGGTTCCATAAGGTCATTAAGTTGCAAAAATTCCCCATGTTGTAGCGCTAAGTCTACATTGAGATCAAACTATTCCTGAGCATCAAAATCATTCTGCATTTCAAATCCATTTCCAACAGCTAGCTGAAGAGGCACATCAACTAAGTTTGAGTTCAACTGATTCAAATTGTTATGCTGGTGATTTTCAACATTGTGCTCAATATTATCCCGGGGATGCTAGAGAAAAGGCCCAATGAAAACCTGTTGATTGTGGTGGAAGTGCTCTATCTTCGGGGCAGGATGAGGGTTACCATTATGAGGGATTGGATCCTCATCAGGTGGGTCAGCTCTGATAAGGTTTTGCTGCACAATGACCACAGGGCAAGACTAAGAGTCACCTGGGGTATTACTTTTACCAGACAGAACAATACTTGCAGGAATGTGACTGAGTTCTTCAACTTTAACCTTGATCATAATACCAGCTTCACTGCTTTTACTTTCATCCCAAGTTTGAAAAAAACCAAAGGAACTGATAGCATTATGAATTTTAGTGAGGTTGTGCAGATCTACATGAAAACCCGCAATGAAAAGCCCGCATTCTCTACTAGGACTAAAAGCCCTCCAGTTCAGCCCTTCATCATGCTTCTGGAAAACTATGAAGATATCATCATATCGATGAGGGCTATTGTTAACCAAGTCATCTGGATCAAAGGTATTGTGCAGTTGAACAAAGGCCTGCCCCATCGGACACTTCACTATCTTATGAAAACCAAGTCGCATGCGCCAAGCAATAAATTCTGAAATGATCTCCCTTACATTGGCGAAGTGAATTGGACCTGCTAGCATTGGCAAAATCGAAGCGATGGCCAGGGTTTCGTGGCGGCGATGAATGTGGCCGCACATGACCCGTATACGAGGTGGTCTCCCCTCAACCTCCACAGCTTGATGGCCTGGGGGCAGAAAAGGCAGAGGATCGAACGGAAAGTTCGCCATGGTCGAAGGAGGGCAGCGATGTTCTAGAGCAACCTAGAGGTTGAGAGGTGGAGTTGGAGGGCGGGGTGGCGGAGGGGGCAAGGAGGACTCTGGTTGTGGAGGAACAGGGGCAGGGGGAGTATGAACCATCGCTGGGAGGCTGACAGGTGGGACTTGCCTTAGCAAAGTCGGCTGCGATTCCGGCTGAGAGGTTGGCGCTAATTTCTGCTGATTGTTGTTAGCCGCCGATTTGGTAGGGGGGTTATTTCACAGATTTGAGCTGGAACAATTATTAGCAAAACAGGCCGCCCCAATGTGCCCCCAACCATTACAGGCCCAACATCGAATGCGGTTAGTACACTGGGCTCTGAAGTGGGCCGAAGAGAGACAACGAGTACAAAAACCAACAGTTTTAGACGGGACGCGAAAGGGAACGGGCCCAAGGATGCCTTTATCAGAAGATTTGAAACCCGTGTATCCCGCCGAATGAATAGGAGTAGAGTGAGGACCGGTAACTGCTCTCCTATGATCAAGCGGAAATTCAAGTCTCTGAAAAACTGACTGCCGAGTCTTCGGAGGAGATGAATGATCGAAAATTCTAGGGGTTTGAACAGCTTGAGCATAGGATTTTGAATTTCCTTTACGATAAACTTGGGTCCATTCAGCATCTTGTTCACGGCAAAAAAGCTCAAATTCTTTCAAATAATCAGGACCACCAGAACCCCAGAGCCAGAAGGAGAGGTTGAAATTCTGATTAGCAATGTTACCTCCTTGAAATATACTCATACCCACCTCCTGAGAAGCAACTGAGAACTTGAAAGACCAATTCTGACAGCAAGAGACTTTGAAACGAGAAGCATGACCACCGAAGCAAGATTGGAAAATAAGACCCACAGAATCCTCATTGAGCTTGATCTTGGAGCGGGTAAATTCAGCCACTAAGAGAAATTCTTTGAGATTCCGACCTACAATGAAATTCACTGGCACTCCAAATTGTTTCCAGATCTTCTCTTCGAAGACCAAGCCTTGGTCAAACTTGAGATCAGAAAGAGCCATGTATGGTTGAGGTGGTCGTTACCGCCGGAGTGGCCGGCAGCGATATGGTGGCCGCCGTGATCGGAGTGATCAGCGGCGGACGGCGATGGCCGCCGTTGGCCGTAGAGGCCAACAGAGGGAATGGTAGGGAGCTAGGGTGAGAGGGCTAGGGAGAGAGAGCAAAAATGCTTCATAATTGACTCATCTTGCAGATAAATCCAGGAAGGCAAGAAGCAATGAGGCGGGGCGTAAGAAACGTTGAGATGATCGTTGTTGGAGTTTTCGGAGCTACGCTTGGATGGAGGACGTCTCGTAAGATCACTACAGGATGAAGCCTCACCTCCAGGGCTGGAGTTCCTTGGACTTCATCAGCTACTTTTGGTGCACTTTTGCAAAAGCTTAGTTTTCAGACCTGGTTACGTTTGGTGCTTGTAACATCTTCGTGGAGATCCGACGTGTGGACTTGCCAGGATGGTGGTACTTTGAATCGCATGTGTTTCTTGGGTTATCGGCGCCTACGTTGATATAGCAACTGTGGTCTAGATGGTCAGCTCGGGTTTGCTCAGGCTGCTCTATCTTGATCACGCATCGTCGGACGTGGAGTTTCTACACCTCGGCTCAAATGCTTCTGGTGTGAATAATAAAATTTTAAAAATAGATAACGAATTCAAAATTCTGAATTTATGTGTGGCATACTTTAATGAATATTTGTTGTGCATGCAAATTTTTATCACGAAATCACATAGATAGAAGACGTGGTAAAAAAATAAAATTGATACTCTGAAAATGTTACTTTTAAATGTATTTTGGAGTTCTGATTTTGTTTTTTTACCACGACTTGCACAAATATGATTTCGTGATGACATTTTGCATGCACAACAAACATTTCTTAAAGTATGCCTTAAAAAATTCAGAATTTTTTGATGTTTTTTATGATTTTTTTTAATTTCACCGTTCGCACCAAAAGCATTTGAGCTCGGATGTAGACAGGGGCGAATCCAATGGGGGTTCCATGGGCCATGGCACCCCCTGCGAAATGCAAAGTGTATTTACTATATACAGTAGTTAGGCTAATTTGTGTGTTCTATCAGTGTTTAAATACATTAGTATTGAGCATGGCACCTCCCGTCGTGTTGTTCTGGATCCGTCACTGGATGTAAAAACATACTTTCGCGCATCGTAGTCCTACTTTGACTTTTTCCTTCATCGCTGGTAGTTGTAAGAAGACAACATGGTTTCTTATAATAGAAATCAGAGAGGGGGCTCTTTTTTTTTTTCTAAAGAAAAGCATTACATGGATCAGATCATTTGGCCCCTTTTGAGGCGCTTAACACAAGCTCACGCATGTGTGTTACCATCCAACGCAACATGCTAGTTATCACAAAAAAAATGTAACATGCTAG
Source organism: Hordeum pubiflorum (assembly GCA_000582825.1). Taxonomy (NCBI): domain Eukaryota; kingdom Viridiplantae; phylum Streptophyta; class Magnoliopsida; order Poales; family Poaceae; genus Hordeum; species Hordeum pubiflorum. The sequence goes on along the minus strand of CBMN010035200.1, from coordinate 4,583 downwards.
ATTTTCTCATTTTCTTTTTTGCAACGATGGAATACCTTACTTTTTTTTGCGGGGAAAACATCCAACATATTCACCTTGTCATGGTAGTACAAAGAACAATAGAAATAACAAAGATTACATCCAAGTTCAAAGACCACCTAGCAACAGCTACAAGCATCAGAGCGAGTCGAAGGTGCACAGTTGTCATAGCCCCTCCCTCCCCGGAGCCGGGCAACTCTTGTTGTAGTAGACAGTCGGAAAATCGTCGTGCTAAGGCCCCATAGGACCAGTGCGTCAAAACAACGGGTGTTATCGCCGAAGAGAAGTTTAGATCGGAAGGATCCAACCTGTAAACACACGAGCGAAGACTAGATCTAAACAGATCCATCAAAGAACAAAACCGACTGAATCCCGTAAGATCGAAAAATCTTCACACGCCCACCGACGATGCTATATGCACCACCGGAACTGGGCTAGTCGGGAAGGACCTTATTCCATTAGTAAGGAGCCGCCGTCGTCTCTCCTCCATGAGTAGGACACAATCCCTACTTGAATTAAAAACTCTGACTAAAAACGAAGCAGGATCCATCCCGCCGGTAAGGGTTGGGGTCCACCGTGCCTCCATGGCCCTAAGGCTACATGAGACAAGGCGACCCGGCGCCGGCCGGAGTTAGAGAAAACCTAGTCGCCTTGTTTGGCTGGGGGTCGTAACAAATGGAAGACCTTAGGCCTGGATAACCTTTTCTTTAGTGCAAAATGCATATAATTTGATTTAAAGTAATTTTCAGTTTTGTGCAGAATGCATATAATTAGATTGAATATTAGTCTTTTACCTTTCATTTTGGCTTTTTAATGCTAAAAACGGTTTTCGGTTCACCATATTTAGGTAAAGTTTTAACAATGTTTAAACCATTTAAATTTTAAGAGTGATCTATTAGTTTTTTGATGTGTGTGAGTCGATAGAGTGATCTACTAGGTTTATTTTTTGAGAAACACTTGTAACTTTATTTATACTCATTAGCCATTACAGGTACAATACTTTAGATACAAAATCCAATAATTACAAAGTAATTCCTATAACCAAGAAATAAAATAAAGAGATATCTTCTTCGTAGTATCAATCTTTGCAAGATGAAATAATTCAAAGATATCCGTAAAGAGACTGCAATTGGACCGGAGCAACAAGACTGTCACTTGTTCACGTTCACTCGCAAGAACTTGATTATCAATAAAGGTTTATAAAATCCCCTTGAGTCACCCATACAAATAGATGGAAAGCCATGATCATGGACGAATTTGGGTTGGGGATAATCCCCTAGAAGTGTAGGTTGTCGAACCACAAGATCTTCACCACAATGTCGATGAAGGATTCCAACCTCACAGTGAATGAAAACAATACAATGCAATAACATAAACTCATCATATATGAATACACGGATCTGCGAGAACATAATCCATGGCGCCACCACGATAAAGGGAAAATATATTCACAATAACACAAGTACGAAGATGCTAACAAAGACACAAAAATCTTAAATTTGAGATCCCTTCACCTCTCAGCGTCAAGATGATAGCGGGCGTCAGGGCACGGGGTAAGCCTCGAGCTGCCGCCCCTCTCTCAAACCCTAGTCGTCTCTAGAGCCATCTGCTAGTTGGGGTCTCCATCTTAGATTTAGGTGTCTAGCTGAACTCGGCCCAACATAAAATATGGTTGTATGAACAGTTCATATGGGCTTTCGACAGTACAAATGGGCCTTATCCTGTAGCTATCACAAGTAATGGGTTGTTAGTTATTTCCTTGGATTGTCTCAAAAAAAAGTTATTTTCTTGGAATTATTGTAACTTCCTCGAGGCCTATTGTTCATGGAGGCAATGCAAGCCCAACATTGAAAAGGAAGCGCTGCCAGCTACAAAGCCTACTATGTCTCAAACAAAAAGCTACAAAGCCTGCACCCAAGGAGACCTCCTACTCGCGGGGCTTCGCCCAGGGCTGTCTCGGTATGGGCCGGCCCACACAGGAGAAGCTAGGGGTGTAAAAAACAACGATATTTCTTTAAAGATGTGATCAATTTCTAAAAGTGCAAACAAAATTGAAAATGGGAACATTTTCGAATTTGTGATTCTTTTTTGAAAAAAAGGGAACATTTTTTTGAGAACATGAACATTTTTCCAAAAAGGTCTATGAACAAAATTTGAAACTCCAAACGTAATTAGTGAAGAGCGAACATTATTTGAAATTTGCAAACGTTTTTAATTTGTGAACAAATTTTAAAACAGCAACATTTTTTAACTTATGAACTTTTTGTGAAAGGTGAACATTTTTAGAAAATGAAGAACATTTTTTATTTTCTGAACAAAAATTAATTAGAGGATCATTTTTTGAACTTCTGATCATTTTTTGAATTTTTGAGCAAATTTTGAAATTCTGAAAAGCAAAAAAGAAACAAAAAGGAGAAGAAAAAGGAAGTAAAAGGTAAATACAAAAAATAAATAAATAAACAGAAAAAGGAAAAGAAAACGAAAAAATTAAACAGAATAAACTAAAAAGAAACAAAAAGAAAAAAGAAACTTAAAAAACCTAGTGAAAAAGGGTTCAGGAACCTTCTAGAAGGTTTCCAAAACCGGACACTGTAGATCATTCGTTATCTCGTAGTTGGGCCGGCCCATTTCGGTCGCTCGCTCTATGAGAATCAGCGACAACTTGACGCAACGAGCGTCCCTTGGGAAATTCCGCACCGAAGCTTTCAGGATGTTTGAGCTGCAGGAGCCATATTGCTTCAGTTTCCCTAAAAAAAGTCATATTGCTTCAGTTAGCAGCATTTCTGACAGTGATCCACCCTAAAGAAAACGTCATGGCTGTGATCTCAGACTTATAGGCTGCAAATCCTATAAAGGCTGTAGTCACACTCAAACTGCATGAAGAATACCCATTATGGCAGGAAATTGCCATTTGTCTGTGCTTCAGGATTGTGCAGCACCCACAATCCGGTATACCCAGACGTATAGGCTGCAAGGGAAAAAAATGGCAATATCTTGCCTGGGACAATTGAGGGTGCTGCACAAGATCGAAGAATATGTTCCACAGATTCTCACCTATGACACTAACACGAGAGACCATGAGGCCCTGATTGGATCGTCGTTTCCAGCGCTTTTACACCTGTAAAATATACAGACCTTGAGTGGTCGTTTTGTTTCTCAACTGGAAATCACGTACGGCCGATGAGATACACCTGTAAAAGAAATACAGGGGTATAAAGATACACCGATTCCAAACGGGGCCTAAATTTCAGAACAAGATCACATTACTAGAACCATTATATTGCATAATAACCGCGAAGACTTTACACTTGGATTAAACGTTACAAATGGATATGGACTGGAGTATATCTGTAGTGAGAGTGAGAGACTAGTAGTGCTCATGAAATGAAAATGGGGCCTGAGGGGGCAATCTCTCTGTTTATCTTCCACATTACATTTTCATGACCAGCCTGTAGAAGTAATCTCTGAACCACAATGGGGCATAATATAGGATCGTCAGAATAGCAGTGAATTGCCCATAAGCGAACCAAGCAGGAGGATTTTTCTTAAGAACCAATTTGACAACTCTCTTTGCAAGGTCTTCTGCTGCAACACACCCAGCACCCTGGGATATATCCGTCCTGGCTCGAAGTGATTTCTCGTATTTTTTGTAGTACTTCCAGTCGTTTATTTGATCATACTTGTCTGCAGAATTGCTTCCTATATTTGACTTTGTGCCTCCTGGGGCAACTATCATGACGTTTATGCCAAAATTTCTTAGTTCCACCCTGTAGCAATGAGTTATCTACCAAGTAAGAATGGGAGATAATGGAGAAATGCATATTCAAAGAGTACAAAATGTGCAGTAACAATTTGAAAGGGCTAACCGTGCAAGAACATGACATGTGAAATTACAAAGGAAAAATCTGAGTAGTGTTCCTATGTTGTACAGTATATGTTGCCATTGAGTTCTTAGATCTTACGGTTACTGTCAAACAGTCATTTCCCCACATGATTAGACTATCTTGTGATATTCAAGTAAAGGTGCCAAAAACATCTAATACTAACTACTTAACATAAATTAACTGTTAAGTGCTCTATATTTTTCCCAAGTTAGATTAGAACTCAGAAAATTAATATAGTATCAATTTTTTCAGATGAAGGAATTTCAATTTGAAGAATTCATACAAAGTTGCATCCATAAGTAATGTTTCAGCATTGAAAGGCTTGTACCTTCAGTCTTCAGATGCTTTAAGTTGTCCCACAAAAAAATGCTTTACATTTAATGGACAGCTCAAAATCATTGTAACAATAATCCTTGAATGCACAAACCTTAATGTATCGCTCAATGCATGAAGAGCAGCTTTTGATGCCGAATACACACCAGCCCATGGTCCTGGAGCCAAGGCTGTAATGCTCCCAACATTCACAATTGTACCTTCTTTTCTTTCCATCATATGGGGAATAACTGCTTGAATCATCCTCATTGTCCCTGCATGTGAAAAGACAGGTACAAGTCATTTAGTCACACAAATGCAGGTCCAAATATATATCTTTTTGGGAATTTTCAACGCGTGGGGGGGGGG
>CBMN010035197.1:0-36943 GCA_000582825.1 Hordeum pubiflorum | reverse complement strand
GGGTTCTAAGCAAACCGGGACCAATTCTCTAGGGCATTAGTCCCGCCTGCTCAGTCCCGGTTCCAGAACCGGGACCAAAGGCCCTCTGGAACCGGGAGCAGAGCCCTGCTTTCTACTAGTGAGCTGCACCGTGTCTGCGCCATGATGCCGCGATGAGTACCCGATGCTGGACCGCAAGCCGATGACTCATTGCTTACTGCACTTATATTTCCACATTTACATGTTTTGTGTGCCTTTAACTTCCTAATTAGTTTGATTAAGTTTGGCTATAGGTTGCAAGTCTTTTGGGTAAGTAGAGGAGCGTGTAAACTTTAGTGATAACTAGCATGTGTAGGATGTTCTAGGTTGTTGATCATCATCCACAAAGCATATCGAGATTTAAGTTCACTTCGTTCGCGAAAAGGTGGCATTATGGCTACTCCGGCTTCTCCATGTCCCCTCTTCTCACCAATTCATATATATCATAACCAAAGGCTTGCTTGTACATTTGTTTACTCATTTTAGGTCCAACCTTTGCATTTGTGATCCTCCCACTGCAACTGCGGGTGTGTACTAGGGAAAGCATATAACCATATCTTGTATATTTGTACTTGCCTTGTACTCCAAGCCATACTGACCATGTATATATGAAAGCCACCCCTACACAAGGTGTTAGGTTTTTCCCTCTTCTCTACAGGTGCAATCATCAAAAGTCAGTAAAATTGTTGCATGCATTTATCACTTTCAGGATGGAAGTATTAGAGAGTTCAAAATTGAGGCCACCAGTAAACCAGGGAAATTTCGATGTAGTATCAAAAAATATGTTGTGTTACAAACCTTAAAAAGGGTCATGTAAAAATGACCATATTTCCACATGCAGGGTTGATCCACCACCAACTACCCGGTATGGGCAATGGAGCCCCCTCTGAGCTCCACCTACAATTATTTTTAGACATAGGTAAGGTAATGAAGAAGAAGGAAGAAAATAGAGATACAAGAAGAGAATTATGAGGAAGAAGCGAAGAAAGTAAAATAGGCACCTAGCTATAGATTAGTCCTAGATCTGCCACTATCCATTGGGCTTTTCTTAAAGCCAAGCGACCACATTTTCAGACCTGATTTGACTGCCTCTAAAATCATTTAATTCATGTACACTTATAGTAGTGTGGTGATCAAATGACAGGGGCTGCATTGGTCGTTTACCACCTCACCTCGCGTAAGTGGTTAGCATCCAATGATTCTGTTAGTGACACCGTACCGGCAATAAGGCACGTAGTAGAATATCTGTTTACATGTCAGCAGGTTCATCCTCAGCGTCAAGAGATCTCCGGTGTTTGGCACTTCGCGTCCGTAGTCTGTATTGGCAGAGCATGCACATCCTCTGCGTGGAGAGGATCTCCAACCATGGCACAGCAAAACACTCTATTTTGAGTCGCAGCAGAAATAATCCTGTCGTGCATACATTTAATAGGTGGGCAAAATATACAGTACAATACTGAAATTGACACGTAGCCGATCAACCGTTCAAATGTCAACACCAAGAAAAAAAGCAACATTACACAGGCAGAGTCCATTATTACAAGAAACCAGCACCACTGCATAACGTTTATTGATATGGGGAGCAAGATTAACCATGAGAAAGCAAAAAAAAAAAAATTACAAACAGTTCGAGAAATAGTCTCCACGACCACGAGTGCCATTTGTTAAGCGATGTTTTCTACGGTGATGTGAATCTCACAAGTGGATGAAAACACGCCGGTGTGGACCTTAGAAGTTGATGGAGCGTCACGAGCGTGGATCTCAGAAGTGGGTGAAAAGGTGCCATTGCAGGCATTACAGGTCCAGGAGGAGCTCGGAACCTCCTCCCTTTGCAGCCTCTCCACTGAGTTCTCTGCGGAATGATGATAAATTTAAACATCGAGGGCGCTCGCTCGAGCCTGATGGCGGTGGCGGCGGAGCTTCGGTGAGCCGCTGGCTCCTCCTCCCAGCCCGGATCCGCACCTCCTCCGCCCGGATCCGCGCCTCCCCCGCCCGGATCCGCCCTCCCTCCGCCCAGCTCCGCCTCTCCTGCCAGCGACGACGCGGGCAAGGGCGATGTGAGGCCATGCCTCTGCGCCAGGACTCCCCCAGCTCGCCGGCGACTCGCCCGGACCCGGCGGCCACCCTCCCATCCCGGCTTTCCTCTGGCAAGTCCCCCACAGCCCTCTCCCCCGCCGCGCCGCCGTTCTTCCCCAGCAGCCCTTCTGCTGGCCGCCCCAAGTCGCTGCGATGGAGTGACGGTGACTGCTCCTCGGAAGGGAGCCCGACCTCCTTCCGCGACGCCCTGCTACGCTCCGTGGAGGACCAGGTGTTGGAGCCTCCGATGGCTCCTGAGTCTGCGCCACCGCCGCGCTTGCTTCGCTCCGAGGTCTGTGTCCCGTCGCGGGCGGGCGTCCCGGTGGTCGCGCCTTCCAAGCGGCGGCATCCGAGGAGGAAGCCCAGGGCGCCGCCTACCCTCGTCCTGCAGACTGGCGAGACAGGGCGGGGCAGGAGGTTCCGCCCTGCCAGGCACCTCGCAGGGGCCGGGAGCCTGCGGGTCCCCGCTCATCTTCGCCTTGGGGCTACTTCCGGCCGCCGTGCGCGCGTTTCGCCACTCGACCGCGATGGGTGGAGACTTGTCCTGCCGCAAGGCCGTCGAAGTGCTGCCGGTCCGCCCGAGGCTGCTGCTGCTCGGAGGACAGTGGCACCCCGCATCCCGGTCGAGTTTCAAGATCGCTGCTTCAACTGCCTCTCGTACAATCACCGTGTGGCCTCATGCCGCCTCCCCAGGCGCTGTCTGAGGTGCCGCGGATTCCGTCACGTGGCGCGGGACTGCCAGCGGCCGCGGCGTCGTTCCAATACTGAGGCCCGGAGGTTCGCTCGGTCTCGCCGGGGGGGATCTCCTGTTTCTCCTGGTGTGCAGACTATGAGCCGAGCTCTGCCACGACACAGCTTCCCCAGCTCTCGTGGTGCGCGCGGTGGAGGACGTGGTGGTGGCTGCACCGCGCTCTCAACGATTGGGCCCTGCTCAAGCCAGCGCGCCCCACCTCCGGTCAGGCCCCCCGAGTCACGGGTGTGTTTGGAGGCAGAGAAGGCGCTGCTAGAGAGTTTTTCCTTTGCAGTGTTGTCGCTCTCTGCCCCCCATCGTGCAGCGAGTGATGACCCGATGCTTCATGAGTTCCTGATTGGTGCAGCTGTGGTTCAAGCAACCCCCCTATCTACTGATGGGAGTGGGATGGAAGGCTTGACCACGGGCGAGCGTCCATCGTCTGACTTCACCTTGGCGGATCCTGGTGTTGGCCTAGATGAGGCAATCTGCGAGGAGCTGGGGACGGAGGACCTGGAGGTCACCGCACCCCTGGGAGTGATGGCGAGTGCGGCCTCAGATTTCTTTGAGGCGATCCGTGCACCGGCTGGGGGTCTGCTTGCCACGCCAGCGCCACAGCGGCGGCAGGTGGACCCTTTGGCGCAATCGGGAGGTCTTCCGCTCCGGAGCAAGCGGATAGCTGCGCAGAAGCTGTCTCGGGTCCCTGTTTCCAAGCGCGGCGAGATCCTGCTGATGCGGCGGCTTGGAATGGCAGGGCCGGAGGATCAGATCTCGGCTTCGGCCATAGCCGAGTACAACGATCTCTACTCCGGAAGCATGTCCAGGGAGCACGCTGAGGCCATCTCGGAGCTGTTCCCTGCTTCCATCTCTACTGCGAGTAGACGACTGGATGGGGAGTCTGCGGCCTTCTTCGTAGCCTGATCGGGTGATCATTGTGCTACGGCAGAGGCCTTGGGCGTTAGTTCAGTAGTTTGTTTCCTGAGTAGTCAGCTTTCCTCATTTGCCGACGGTGTACTCTCTTTCCTTGTGTCAGCCAAGGTTGCTTGAGCCTTTTGCTCGCCTGGTTGCTTTGCACGTTTTCTTGTAACGTTTCCTTCTATCTTAATACAAAGATACGCAGCTCTCCTGCGTATTCGACACAAAAAAAAACTGAGTTCTCTGCCCCCATATAAAGCAATAGGAGCCAAACATAGGAGATGAACTCTCCTCCTGATCCCAAAGCCTTGGCATGTAGGTATCCTCTGCATCTACTGGCAGAGAAGCAAAGCATCTCCACCCAAACACCCTGAATCACATTCCACATCTCCTTGTCGCCGAGACATAACAATCCTTGTGCAAGAGCCCAGGCATCGTTGATGAAATTTTGTTTGGAACCACAACCACCCCTTGATTCTTCTTTACGACCTTCCTTCCACTCCTCATCAGAACTTTCCTTTGATTGATCTTCAGAGGTTTCCATTGACTTGATGGTACTGATTACCCTCTCCATAAGCTCTTTGTCTGTCATTGGTGCAGCAGGTCTGAACTGACTCCAGCTTAATGGATTCCGCTTCTTGTCCTTGATGATAACCTTGAGCTCTTCAATGGCAGATGTGACTCCTTTGCACACATTCCACTTGTTGTCCTTGAGGATGTCCTTGAGCTCTTCATAGGAAGCTGCAAGCAGGTTTGGCTCGACGATCTCCTGGAGCTCATCGGAGGCAGCTGTGAAGAGACTACACCTAGTGCTTGGGAATAGCATGTCTGGATTAACAAACAATAGGTACATCATGAAGTTAGACATAACTCTGCATTGGTCGACTTTACAGGCGAGCGATTCTCCACCATTAGGCCTAGTCCCCTGAGCTGTTTCAGAGTCCGACGGAATACGATATGAAAACGGGCCGTGAAAATAGCAGAAATCAGTGGCGATGTGCCATATATAGGAGGACACTCTCATCGAATGGGACCTTTATGCTCCAGCCTAGCAGATGTTCATAACCCTCAAGTGCCGAGTGGCCCCTGTTGTCATTGAACCTACGATAGCTAGCAGTGTCTTCTATTTTGTTCTCCCATCCATCTTTCAGATACTGAAGAACCAACTTGGTAATTTTGCCGGACAAGAAGCACGGCTTCATGCACCAGTATTGGTCAAGGAAGTCCTTGCATCCGAACAAACTTACAATCCAGATCCACTTTCTGTGCTTTCTGTTGCGGGTAACATATCCTATGAGGTTGTATTGAGCGATCTTCTCTGGCCACTCTTCATTGCTTTGTATGGATGCACCTGCACCTGCTAGCAAAATAGCAAAGGTGGGTTCAAGCTACGGTTTTTTTTTGTGTGTGTGTGGATCGGAGGGGACTGGTAGGGCCGAAATTCGTTGGCCAGTGTTTTTGAAATTTTCATGAAATTTGACAAAAATTTCGAAATTGAATTAATAGCATCCGACCGAAACCAGAAATTCCAGATACATATTACTTACCAGAGGAGTCAACTAGGGCTGAAATTTCGGGAAGCGTGTGAAATTCCGAATTCATGGTGGAATATGTTTCTAGCATAGCACTGCAACAGAATACGGCATATGTAATCTTAACATCAATATCATTATAAGCTTGTTTGTGACTCTGGTGGAAGAAACCGATGGCAGCCCACGGGAGCAGCATGCGTGTCAGTTCTACCCAGAGACTGCGTGGAGCCTTCAGTTTGGTGTAAAGGCTGAGGAACGCACTAGCCAGCCCTCGCCGCACAATACGATATGCTCTCTCTTCGCTAAGCAGCCAGAATTGCTTAAAGATAAGCCGAGAAGGATACGGAGAAGAAAGGTCAAAAAATAGCTTGTTCTTTGCTTCATCATCCTCAAACACACCTTCATCCTTTAGGTTTTGGACAAAAGCCTTTGCGCTTCTCACGTACTCCTCGAGCGGATGCGGATGCATCTCGTCTTTATATTGTCTTGCTGTCCTCTCAGCAGGACGTGATCTGATGAGGCTATTAATGCTTGCTCTCTTGAGAGCCCACGGCCTGACGAAGCATTTGACAATCCCAACGACGAACAACAGGATTGCTGCCTGCAACAACCTCTTGTCGCCACCATGCCATGACTTAAAGAACACGTAGATGGCCAGGATAACCTGAGCCACCGCAGTGTACAGGTGCACGCTCCAGCGCTCGTTGTCTTCGATGCTGTAGGCGGTGAAGTGGTCATTTCCGCCTAGGTGTATCAGCAGGACGGGCGCCCAGATCACCTCCAGGGTGTTGCTGCCTCCACGATCTTGATCCTTGTGGCGGTTGAAGAGCGTGCCGAGGGCATAGATCGCAAGCGCATCACTGGCAAGGTATGCCAGCCGCACCATGAGTCTTAACCACCCTGGAATGGCCAACCTCCGCATAGTGGAAAACATAGGGAGAAGGAATTGGACGAGCAGGCTGCTCAGGACGAGGACGCGCATCTGCCACTCCTCCCACCAGTGCGCAGCACTCGTGGGGCCACCCATCTCTCGACTCTCTTGATCTTCACAAACACACGCGGACGCCAAGTGAGAAACTGAGGTACGTATGATTCAATAAGGCTCACCCACTGATCCTAATTATATTAGCTGACAAGATTAGTGATACATGCTGCATTGTCATGAGCAGCCTCCATTTCTCATATTTTTTCTTGACTATCCCTTGGTCTTGGGTTTAAAGTACGCTATGCGCTCTAGGACCCAGCTAAGCAGCATAAACGACAACACCCAACTTGGGTATATAAACAAGACCCCGATTGCGACTAGGAAACATAGTCAACGACAGAACAGGCATGCTGTCATCAGCCTGGCATCTTCTCATTAGTATCAGTTCACGGTAATTCAGATTACCAGAAAACCAAATGTTCGATTAGTTCAAGGCGGGGGTTGAGGAAACATAAGTGTGTGTCGCTAGTAGCTGGAGCATCAGTTTTTTTTTCCCTAATATGGCTCATGAGTAATTATACAACTCTTAACAACTACAGCCCGAAAAAAATGGTTGTACATACTTTCAGGGGAAAGCAATGGCTCCAATTCTCCAAACGTGGGCACATTGATGAAAGAAGAAAGAGCTGATCAACCATTCGAGGAGGCGTCGTTTGAGAAAGCCCAATACAATATAAGAGAGCCTAACATTTGGTAATCAAAGCCAGCTAGCCTTAATTCATTAACCTAAGCCCTGGTTACTATGGTTCATGCGGCATTGTCATGTGCAGTTGCAGCCTCGATTGCATATATTAAGCCTGCAGGATTACAGTTGACGAAGCAACACGGAACTCAGGCTCTACAATTTGCAGTTTGGCTAAATCATACAGTAAGTATTTTTCTTTACATGCTCAAATAAGTCATTGGTCTTGTCTTGAAGTATGATATCTGCACCAGGACTCAACTAACCAGCTTTAAACAACATCCAATTTAGGTAACGAAAACAACACCCCTTTCGCAGCTTGGAGACATAGTTATCAGGACCAGAAAGGACTCTCTTGTCAGCCTATCTTTCAGTCTCTGTCACAAACACGCGCACGCTAAGTCGGAGATTAGGAGGTGACTCAGTAAGGCTCACCGGCTCATCCTACTTACATTAAGTGGCGCAAGATGATAAGATTAGTGATGCATGTGGCATTGTCATGTGCAGCCTCGATTTCTTATATTAAACCTGTAGGATTATTCCAATTAACCAAGCGTTGGTTAAATCATATTTTTCTTGACTATTCCTTGGTCTAGTTTTAAAGCAACACCCAGCTAAGCAGCATAAACAACTTGGGCCTTGGGTATATAGTAGTCAGGGAGGCGCGCTCCACCATGCCTGTTTCTGGTGGATGAAGTAGTTAGAATGGGAAGAGAGAAACAAAGCATGTTTTTATTTTGTGCAATTAAGGCAAGCCAATAATCACACAATAATGCATCCCATCTTGAAGAAATAAAATGAAAAATTGATAGAATTTTTCCTGAAGTGGAAGGAAGATAGCTGCATGGTGCTCACGAGCAGGAGTGCAAGACATGTTCCTGAATACAATATATGAGATAGGGAATCATCAGTTCATCACCCTATGAAGATGAATGCATTCTTCATCTCTCTGCTGTATTTCTCCTTGATGACCAGGTGAACTATTTGAGGAAGGCTGCCTTAAACAGAGCCTCTAAGGGGATACTGAAAGTTCAGACAAAGGCTAGTTGGGCTCAGAACAATGAAATCAATAATTTCAGAGAGAGGCCCGGTCTTCTGAACTTTGCACAAACAGAACGTATAGATTTCAGTGCTATATTGCAGTTATGTGTAGGAGTATATTTCAGAGTATGAATTTGTCTACTGTACCGAACATGGCCTCTCATGCCGTGATTTGCTTATTGGTTTTGGTGATTGAATGACAAGCCAACACTTGAACTAATGTTTGTATCTAGATGTTCATTATCAGAGCTTTAGGTCCAAGGGATGAAGAGAGGAGAAGTAAGTCCAAGGCATGAAGAGAAGAGCCGGAGGCAAAGGCCCGAAGAGCCGTGCCAATCCACTCTCGGGAGGCCTCGCATCAATGGATGAAGTCGAAGAACATGCCAAGTCAAGAGGAGCTGAAGCTGAGAAAAACACTAAGGACCGGATGGTCCGAAGTGCCTAGAAATGAACCGACCGGACCTTTCCACAGTGGACAGAGCTGAAGCAGTGTATGAGAAGGTATTCAAGCGACCGAATGGTCCGATATCCATGGAAATGACGTGACCAGACCATCTCATAGTGGAGAAGCTGAAGATAGGAGTTGGGCGCAGAAATAAGCGATCGGATGGTCTGAAGTTACTGTGCACAGACGACCAAACTATCGACCAGACCATTTCTCCCGAAGCTATGGAAATGAAGGAGTGCAGCCGTGTTGTACTGACCGAATGGTCCGAAGTATGGACCAGACAACCGACCAGACTATCTCAGGGGGCAACGGCTAGTTGGAGTGACCGTTGGAAAAGTGTATGGACCGGATGATCCGAATTTGGCAAGTTTGTATGGACCGGACCATCATATCCGAAGTTGACTGGTTTTTGACAGCTTTTCCCCAACGGCTCTATCAAAGGATGGAGGCTATATATACTCCCCATATGGACTTGGCTGAGTGTGTTGGAGTCACCAGAATTCTACAAAAGATCTACATCAACTCCATCCACCATATTGAGCTTATTGCACATCCAAGCTTAGGAATAACTTTGTAGCAAGTGTGAGCTTGAGAGCTTAGTGCTTGTAGAGGTTGTCATCTTGTGAGATCATCCTTGAGAGAGTCTTGTTGTGGCAAGCAACCCTTGTAACCGTCGTTGGACCCAACGACTTGGTGTGGAGTGGCGGCGACACTTTGGGTGGGGAAGGAGACCCCAACTTGGTGTTGAAGCTCCTATAGTGAAGACGGTGCCGAGGTGACGAGCTCGAGAAAGATGGTGCCTTAGCCTTAGCCTTGGTGGCTAGGAGGCACTTAACCTTTGCTTGCCGGGAGCCTTGGTGGTGAGTGCAAGACGGTGATCGAGCAAGAGACTCGGTGCTACACTTGTCTTGGTGGCAAGTGGCCGTTGACGTAGGGAAGGACTTGTGTCCTAACCGAACCACGTTAAATCGTGTGTCTTAGTGTCTTCACGGGAGTTTGCATCTCTCTAACTCTACTCCTTACTTACGCATTTAAGCTTCCACATTGACATATCTTGTGTGCCTTTACCTTCCTAGTTAGTTGATTAGGTTGGCTAGGTTGTAAGTCTTGGGGTAAGTAGAGGAGAGCATAGATAAACCATAGTGATAACTAGCATGTGTAGGACGTGTTAGGTTTATTCTATACATTAGAGTTGAGCCCTAGGTTAGAAAGCGATTATCGACCCTATTAACCCCTTCTCCTTTAGGGTCGGGCGCCCCAGTGATCCTTACACATACCATTTCTAGTGTCACTAGCAAGCTTGCAATAGCCCATAGGGTTGGATGGGAAAGCATGTGCACGCCATTTCTTACTGTGGACTGCATATGAAGCACATATGAAAATCTCATGACTATTATGCTTTGTTAATTAGGTAGAGCCTACATCACCATATATTTTAAAAAGAGTGGTTAATTATCTGTTAATATCAAGATTTTAAATAGCCAGCTATAGCTGTCGTTATAGCCACCATTAGCTGTTTTATAGAGTGCTTACGCTATACCAAATAGCCCGCTACAACCATCTATTTGCTATTATAGCCCTCTAAACTAGCCACTATAGCTTCTATGGTAGCTAGCCGCTAAAAGACATAGCCTGCTATTTAAAACACTGATTAATATTATATAGTTTTGTCCTACAATTTAGGTAGTCAAGATTATATCACATTGCAAGGTAGCCAAGATTATATCACACTGCAATAGACAATAGATATATCATGAATGTATAGATAACCATAGCAAAACTAAGACCAAGGAGAGAGAAATAAGACAACATGAACTGGGCACACAAGACAGCAATATCATAGAACAAACTCTAAATAAAGACATAGCAAAGATGCCCTGGGCAACAAATAAGACAAAGCATGATGACTTGTATCTCCTCATGAAACTTGACACTGAAAGAGTCCTTAGCATTGAAAATTATGGAGCAAAACAAAAATTGTCTATGAAAATTGAATTTTAGGTGTGTCTGTTGCCAAATACAAATGAGCAAATAGTTAAATATTCATCTGCACTCTCAAAGCTTATAAATAACACATAGGTTTGTCATTAATTATGGAAACTTACCTTAGAGCCTAGATGCTTACACCCATCCACCATCCATCTCCAGCTAAAGCGATCTGACACACCAGGTTTTGAGTGAACTGACTACAGACGCTCCTAGGGCCACACATACTCCAGGAGCGTGCTGACAGAAAGACCCCCTCAGGTGTCCCTAATCTAATGGTGTTCTTCAAGGGCCTCCACAAGACCACAACCGAGTCGTACTGATGCATCTCACTAGAACGTGATAAAAAAGATGGGGGCCACCTGTAGTAATGCGTCTTTATCCATCTAGCAATCCGACAAAAATTTGATCGAGTCTCCACCCTGCACCTTAATACGCGGGCAGGTTAGGAGCATATACATACCAAACGGGTCACAAATGAAAGAGAGATCAATCCATGTGCACAACCTGTCAGTATAGGCCAGCCATAACCACCTCATCTACAGCGACCATCCAAGATCCTTAGGCTAGGTCCTTGGGCGGCGCAAGCGCACCTAGGCCACCGTACATTTTCCAGCTGAGATCATGTCTGACCCGGTCCAAAAAAAGGCCCGGCACAATCTAATAGTTGCATCCGTGACCCATAGGGAGAAAAAATAGCAATGTCGAGTAAAGCAAAATGGCAGATAGAGTTGACTACGTGAGAACCAGCCTGCCACCTTTACTCAGCAAACAATCAAAGTAGGAATGCGACGCAATTTCCCGGTGAACACCGGGAATGGGAAATCGACTGGAAACCGGAAAAACCGGCCGGTTTCCCGTGATTTCCCGGCGGTTTCCCGTTTCCATCCCATCGGAAACCGCGGGAACCTCGGAAACCGGACTGGGAACCGGTCGGGATTGCAAACCCTAAACTCGCCACCTTATCCACCGGAGGTTGTAGATCAGCTTTGGAAACCTTGCGGATGGAAAGGGGATGCCCTAGTATTTACACGGAAATGAAACGACTCGACATGGTCATTGTTAGCCTACACACCAGCGCTAAACAGCCAGCAATGTTCGCCTAAATAACCTAAACGGACGTTTAAACGATAAACAATGCTCAAGTCATTTAAGTTGTAAACAATCCACTAAACGATTGACTGTTTAAACAATGAAAAAATGGTGTTAAACATCATAACAGTCTAAACGAAACGGAATTAAACATTACTAAACATGCTAAACATGGTCAAGTTCATTTAGATTTTTTCATGCATAAATATGTAAATCGTATATTCTATATACATAATTATGTATATTTAATTTGTTGCATGATAATTTTGTGTATTTATTTTTTACATGCATAAATATTAATGCTTGTTATAATACTTTATTTTTATATAATCATAAATATCTACATTTTGATGCAATAGTACGAAACACTTTAGACAGTTTAACTCCATGTAAATTCCGCTTAAATGGTCTAAATGCTAAATGGAGGGTGATCGACTTTTTACCGTTTATTATTAGGATAACACAAGCAATTTCTCAGAATGATAAGACTACATGACCGATTAAATAAGCTGGAAGATATATTAAACAAATTAAACAATCTACACAACCAACATAATTGATTGCTGGAAAGCATTTAATTGGCATGTAAATAGTCTACATGGCCATATAAATGAACAATAGACATGGTAGAATCTCTTAGGAAAGCTTGGCCTCTTCCTCGAAACAGTGAACTGGGAAGAACTGGCTTTTAGAAAAATTGGTTGTCTCGGTGCCTCTGAAGATATCTAGGATCTCCAGAAGAAGGGACATGCAAACTCTAGACATAGTTAGAGGGGGCAGAGAAAGACTCGCAGAACGAGATTACCAGCATGATTTGGGCTGAGCTCAACCCTGACCCAGCCCAACTGTAGCTAGGATTGTAGCCTGCAATCACTAGAAAGTTGAGCACTGAAAATAAAATATTTATCGTCGTTCCCTTAAAAAATCTTCTTCCCCGCGAATCAGCAGTGAGAGCTGAGATTAGTGAAGGATAAAAAATCCTTTTGATTTCCTTTATTTCTTTTAAACCTGAAAACATATGGATTTGGTCCTCCTTCAAGAGAAAAAAGATGGGCACATTGGAAGTCCACGCAACACAAGCATCCATGTAGACGTCCAAACTAGAAAATATAAAAAGGAGAAGTTTACGAATTTATAAAACTTGTGGCAGTTCACCAGCGAAATTCGACTTGGGGTTTTGGAAACCCTTAAATTTGCATGGTTTTTTGTTTTATTTTCGAACCCAGAGAAAAAAAAGAAATTGTTTATGCAGAAGTCAAAATGAACTTAATGGGGGAATGGCTTGTGTATACATATGCTTGGTTGTTTACCGTCGAGATGACCAGTGGCGGCGGTGCGCAAGGTGGTGGTCATTAGCACTTAGCAGAGGTGAAGACTGGGGGCAGGGGGCGGCGTCCCTCCAATTGTCTTGTTACATCAAGTAATTTCCTATACTAATTAAGAGTTAATCCTGTAAATTAGTATGAAATGACCCCTAATTAGCCCAGTAGTCAATAGAGCACATGTGACATCATCGGCCAAGGGCCAACAAGCCAGAAGCCCAGAATGCACATTGGGCTTAGTCCTTGCAATAAACTATTGCATCAAGCCGGCAAGCAAGCCAGACTAATTACGTTTACGCCGCTGGTTCGGCTTCATGTATTTCTGGATTCGATCTTTATCACGAATCCGGCTTCAGACCTCTCAAGAGAGGCTTCAGACCAAGTTTATTACATCACACCACACATAACCAATTTTTAACTATTGACCAATCGGAAAGATAAAAGGCCATCCATAGGATGCATAGAAATCTAAAGCTGAGGACTCTAAAATTTTGCAAGCCTTCACCAACTCCTCTCTTTCATCTTCAGTGCGCTGCAACAAAGCCCAAAGTCTGACCCAGTGCGTTCTCCTGAACAGAACCTGCAAAAAAGTTTTCGGTTGGCTTTTGTTAAAAACATGTTCATTCCTCGAGAGCCAGATAGCCCAACAGAATGCTGCTGCCCCTGTCAACAATGGTAAAACTAGTTTTCTTCCACATTGATATGACCATGAGCTAAATAGGTCTTCAGTGTTTCGAGGTGGAGTAATACCAAAGATACTGTGAATGGCACGCCAAATAAATCTAGCGTAGTTGCATTCAAAAAACAGGTGCGGGATAGATTCTGACTTACAACAAAACTCACAAGTCTTTCTACCATTCCAGTTTCTCCTAGCTAAATTATCTTTGGTAAGAATTACTTCCCGTTTCAAAAACCAAAAAAACACTTTGATCTTGAAAGGTATTCTCACGCGCCAAATGTCCCGTGAAACTATAATACCATCGCTAACAAGGTGAGAGTACATCGTTCTGACAAAAAAAAAGAGCCCTTACTATTTAAGCCCCACACGAAAGGATCTTTACCCTCTTCTAAATTAATATGTTCAAATTTTGCAACCAGGTTAAGCCAATCACTTAGCTTGTTATCCACCAATGCTCTTCTAAAGGAGACATTAAACGGAGATGTACTGTTGCCGCTAAATCCTGACCGGACTCAGGCCAGACTGCAGATCGGCTAAATGGGCTTCAATGGGTCTCCAAGGGAGGTGCGCGTCTGTAATAAGTCATGGGCTTAGCCTATGCGGTTGCGTTTGTATCTTTTAGTTTAGTAAGATGAGTCGATTTAGGAGATATTGAGTAGAGTTTTATTCAATTACGAGTCATAGCCCAACTTGATGTCCAAGTCGGACGGGCTATAAATATGTAATCTTTTTATTGAAATTAACACGACGGCATACGTTCTACACGCGTGTCTCGCATAACTCTCTCGGCGCATCACCATCCCTAATTCTAGGATTTTCTCAAGGAAGCGCCATGCTGCTCTAATGCTGTATCAGTAGATAAATTAGGGCTTTATGATCGTTTATGATTACCATGGTAGTTCTTGTACTGAAGCGTTTTTTGATGGCTAGATCTACTAGTTATCTTGTGTACGTCCGATCTACTATTTGTTTTTTTGTTCTTAATGCAATATATCGGCTCATACATAGCCTTGCATATGACACGTTTCATTTGTTATTTTACAATATGCGCTGCAACACACATATATACAACAGTTTGGAACGATCGGCATATGTTTGGCACCCTGTCTTACATGTTTTTACATGTTTTTAGATCTTTTAATTGTTCTTAGATAAGTTCCTTTGGGGAGTTGGATCTTGATCTGTTTCTAATCACTTGTTAGTAACATGGATGTTCCTATTTTTTCTCATTATGCAACTTGTTTAATTCATATTTGGGATGTTCCTATATTCGACCTACTACTTATCTGGCCCTAGATATTAGTTTATTTGGGATGATCCTATATTCAGTTTTCTCATGTATCTGGCCCTAGATTTGTTTCTTGAGCTTGTTGCGTTATGATTAAGTATCTGGCCCTTGTTCACACATCTGATTATATCCAGTTTGAAGGTCAATTTAAGATGGTTATTGTCTAATTTCATGCTTTAGATAGGTTTTATTTATATTTATTTACAAGCAACCACGTAAAAAAGTCATGTCTCTACGAGAGCCAACCCACATGATGGTGGAGGAGCTGATCCAAGCGATCCGGCTGTTATCCAGTGTTTACCTTTTTTTTTATGTGCAGGGCAATCTGTCGAACAACAACCAACCTCCCTGGCTAAAAGGTCAAGCCAGGTGGCACGCCCATAAGTAGGATCAACCCAAACTTCCGGGAGCTGATCCGGAGCTGCATCAGAGGACACGACCGCAGCAGCAACGAGATCCTCCGGCTCCATTGTATTTGGCTGCACCACGACCGCCGGCCGATTTTCTGCGACAACACGTACTAAATACATTAGCAACCGTTGCATGTTTATTTCTCACAATATTAAAAAGATTAGGGTATTGATCCTTGAGAGCATGATTGTCTAGCCAAATATCTTCCCATAACCTTATCGGGTTACCACTAACTAGTTTAAACCTGCCTAAGTTTAGGAATTGATCTTTTACCCCCATTAAACTCTTTCAAAAGTGCGAGTCTCTAGCTCGCTTCGTAGTGGAGACCAAAGTATTGCCATTCAGATATTTCCTTCTTAACAAATCTTGCCAAATACCATCTTCGTTGCATAATTTGAAAAGCCATTTGCTCAACATACACTTGTTTTGTATATCTAGGTTCATAACCCTTAAACCACCTTGTTCTTTTGGTTGGCAAATCAAAGGCCACTTTATGAGTCTATACTTTTTTATGGTTATCGTACTGCCAAAAAATCTTGATCTAAAGTACTCAATTTTCTTCAACACCCCCTTTGGGATTTCGAAGAAAGACATCATGAATACCGCAAGGCTAGACAAGACAGAGTTTAGCAGTACCAATCTCCCACCAAAAGGAAGCATTTTGCCTCTCCAATTGCTCAATTTCTTTTCTATTCTATATTCAATCATTTTCCAATCTTTATTATTTAATTTTCTAAAATGCATTGGGATTCCAAGGTAACGAAAGGGATATGTACCTGTTTTGCATCCAAATAGATTCGAATAATATGCCTCATTTTCTTTTGCCTGTCCAAAGCAAAGAATTTCACTCTTGTGAAAGTTAATTTTTAGTCCAGACAGTTGCTCGAACAAGCATAAAATAAGTTTAATGTTTTTTTTGCTTATTCAAGGTCGTGGTCTAAAAATATAATGGTGCCATCTGCATATTGAAGAGTAGACAAGCCATCATCTACTAGATGAGGTACAACCTCTTTTATTTGCCCAACTTCTTTTGCCCTCGAAATGATAATTGCCAACATATCCACCACTATGCTAAATAGTATTGGTGACAATGGGTCGCCCTGCTGGAGGCCTTTTTTAGTTTGGAAGTACAATCCTATTTGATCGTTAACCTTTATCCCAACATTCCCCCCTTGGACAAAGGCTTGGACCCAACTACACCATGTTGAGGTAAAACCCTTCATTCTCAGAGTTTGCTGTAAGAAATCCCAATTCACCTTATCATATGCCTTCTCAAAATCTATATTAAAAATAATCCCATTCTGTTTTTTAGTGTGTAGTTCATGCAGAGTTTCATGCAAAATTACTGCCCCCTCCATGATATTCCTTCCAGGTAAAAAAGCCGTTTGAGTTGGTTTGATAATACGTGATGCTATCGAAACAATTCTATTGGTGGTAACTTTTGTGAATATTTTAAAACTCATATTAAGTAAAAAGATTGGTCTATATTGCTGAATTTGCCTTGCATCATTTCCTGTTGGTAAGAGAATGATTGTGCCAAAGTTGAGGCTATGTAAGGGTAAACTTCCATTATGAAACTCTTGAAATAAAGCCATTACATACTTAATGACATTCCATAAAGTTTGATAAAACTCTGGAGGGAAGCCGTCTGATTCAGGTGCAGTATTATGTTTCATTTGGAAAATTGCCGACCTAACCTCCTCTTCAGAAAAGGGTGCAACTCGAATTTCATTTTCAGAATCAGAAACTTGTGGTATGTCATGAAAGTATGTTTCATCCATTGAAGCAATATTGCTTTCATTTGGACCAAACAACTTTCTGTAATATTTGGTGATATATTTCTTAAGCTCAGCATCACCTTCAACAACACCCTCCTCTTGTTCTAATATGAAAATCCTAGTTTTCCTATATTTTTCATTGGCCACCAATTGGAAATATTTTGTATTCGCGTCGCCCTCCAATAAATTTTTGACTTTTGCCCTTTGATACCATTTTAATTCCTCTTCTCTAAGTAGATTGGCTAAATGTTCATTCAAGACATGTTTTACATTCAATTCATTAGCACTTAGTTGGCATAGTTCTGCTTTCTTGTCTAAATTATCTAGGGCATCTAGCAAAGATTTATTTTCTTTTTTATATGTTCCACTTATGTTTTTTGTCCAACCCCTTAGATATTGGCGAATGCGTCTTATTTTTTCCTGCCATCTCTCTAGAGGTGTTGAGCCCTCTTGCACACCTATCCAAATATCCTTAACTAGATCAAAGAAACCTTCACGCAATAACCACCCAAGCTCAAACTTGAATTGAGGTGAATTATTTGACGTAGAGTGTTCCCCTGTATTAAGAAAAAGCGGGGTATGATCCGATATTTCTCTAGATAGTGCTTGGATAGTTGAGTGTGGGAATTTGAGTTCCCAGTCAGTGCAAGACAAGATTCTATCCAATTTCTCATAAGTAGGAACTATTAAATTATTTGCCCATGTAAATTTTCTCCCTGATAATTCTAACTCTCTATGATTTGCTGCTTCGATGACTGCATTAAATAGAAATGGCCATCTATCATTATAAAGTGCATTATTCTTTTCCTGTGGACATTGATCTGGTGTTCACATTCTCTGTAGATCCGCTCATCCGCATCGGCAATCAATGCACAGTGACCGACAAATGGTGACAGGATGACAGCGCCGTGGGCTCGTGGCCAGCATGCTCCTCTACGGTAATTAAACAAGAAAACAAGAGAGCATATTGATACTAGGGATCTGTCCATTTTACAACCCTAAATGCTATTATAGTCGCCCGAGTTTCAACCTCAAATTACAAAACCAGATAACTACGGGTCATGTACTAACCAAATTAAGCGAAACAACCCCTTGTCACATCAAAGGAGGTATACAACGGTGGTTTTCTATTTTTAAAATAATAAAATCTCGTTCAATCTCCATAAATTCATAATTAATTTATTTTAAATAAAAAATATGAAACTTGCTCTAAATTTTTTCTAGAAATATAATCTTTCTAATGGCACTATGTTTGGTGATTTTTAGAACTTATTTGCACATTTCTAAAGATATATTTAGAGCAATAAAACAATATATGTAGGAATAAATAAGTTCTAAACATTCCTAGAGTAGAGCACCAGTAGATAGATTATATTTTTAGAATATTTGGAACAAGTTTCATATTTTTATTATTTAAATAAATTAGTTATGAATTTTTAGAGATTATACATGATTTATTATTTTTAAAAATGGAAAACCACCATACAATACCGCTTTTGACAAGACAGATGGTGTCTTCTGCCCGGTTTGGCTAGTTCAGGGCTATGATTGCCCGGTTTCGTAATTCAGTGTTGAAAATCAGACAACCACAATAGTTTAAGGTTGTAAAATGAACTTCACCCACTTATATTCATGTCAGACATTTGCGTTTGTTTTGTAGTCCAAAATATATGCTGGCATATTGCTACTATATTTGTTCTATAGTTTCGCCCTAGGTGACGAGTGATGACCGAGGCGGTCCAGACCACCAGGCCCAGGCAGGGGAGCAAGATGGTGATCTCTCAAGACCGACATCCCTGTTCTCGCCGGGACGTGCATGGACGGCGGCGAGCTGGAGGCGGTGGGCTGGGCTGGTCACGGACGAGCTGAGGCCTGAGGTCGGCCTGCAGCCTGCAGGGCAGCAGCCAGGAGGGGAGACCAACGCCGTCATCAACCTGCTCCTGCAGGGGAATAGCCACCGCTAAATCGGCTCGATGCACAAGTGAAGGAACAGCTCCATGCCAAGTGCCGAGGAAGGAACAACGTTCCAATCAGATCTGTAGTTCTGTTCTGAGAAGATTAGCTGTTGTCCAATGAAATGGTATAATCAGTAGCAACAGTATAAAGCTAGCTGGGTGAGTGTGGGTCAACAACTATAAGAAATTAAGACCAATAATACTCTGTATCTGCACTACGTGCAACATCTATATACAAGTCAGCAGGCAGGCTAATCCTCGGCGTGGATAGATCAGATCCCCTATGTTTGGCACTTAGCCTTTATAGTGGCAGCCCAAGCATGCAGCTTGATCCTGTGGGTGAAGAGGAGCAAAATACAATACTATCATGCCCACATTTAAAAAGGCTATGAATAAACAGACAGTGCTGAAATTGGCCTGTAGGCAATCAACTGTTCAAATGTAAACGTTACACATAATGCAGAAGAAACATAGTACAAATTATGAAACATTACAAGAAAGGGAACCACTAAGTAGCATTATTGAGATGAGGTGGAAAGCTACTACTTGCACAGGAAAGAAAAAAAAGTTTACGAATAGGCACCAGTTGTCAAACCATGTCTTCTTCCGCGCTGTGAATCTCGAGAGTGGATGGAAACGCTCCGGTGTGGGCCTTGGAAGTTGATGGAGCGGAACAAGTGCAAGAGGTCGATGATGGAGTAGTGACATCGTTGTTCTTCTTCCGGCCTGGAAGCTCCTCCCTCTGTAGCCTCTCTGTCAAGGTCTCTGTCCCCATGTAGAACAACAAGAGCCACACATAAGAGAGGAACTCCCCGCCTGAGCTCAAAGCCTTGGCATGTAGGTATCCTCGGCATCTACTAGCGGAGAAGCAGAGCATCTCCACCCAAACGCCCTCGATCACTTCCCACATCTTCTCATCGTCTTCCGGTTTCAATAACTTTCGAGCAAGAAACGAGGCATCAGAAATGAGAGTTTCTTTGGGTCCTCCATTTGATTCTTCTTCGGAACCTTCCTTCGTCTCCTCTTCAGAGCCTTCCTCTGTAGAAGTTTCCTTGGTCATGTTGAGTTGTATGGTTGAGATTGCTCTTCCCATAAGCCATTCCTGTTTCTCTGGTGTAGGCCTCCACTGACTCCAACATTGTGGATTATGCTTCTTGCCGCTGAGCTCCTTATACTTGGTTTCGAACATACTTTCATTGAGGATATCGTCCTCGAGCTTATCCTTGGCTGCTATGAACAGATTACGCCTAGTGCCAGGCAATAGCATCTCCGGATTAACAAACAACAGGTACATCATGTAGTTGGACATCTGTCTGCATTGGACGGCTCTACATGCTGTCAGTTTTCCACATTGAGTCCCACTCTGAGCCGAAGATGTATCCCCTTCCGATTCCAAGCCATTTCTTTCTCTTGAACCCCTTAAATATTCTTTCCACATTGATATTATTGATGGGACTTCAGCAAAGTCACATCTGTGCTCTGAAATTTCTTTCGAGGAGGAGAAGAAGCAGAACTCTGTGACTATGTGCCAGAGGAGGACACTCTCATCAAATGGCCTCTTTATGCTCAAGCCCAGCAGGGCTTCTTTTCCCTCCAGTGCCCTATGGCCCCTGCTGTCGTTGAAGCTACGGTAGCTAGCAGCATCTTTCGTTTCGTCCTGCATCCATCCTTCTTTCAAATGTCGAAGAACCAGCTTTGTAATTCTGCCAGACGAGAAGCACGGCCTCATGCACCAGTGTTGGTCGAGGAAGTCCTTGCATCCAAACAAGCTCACGATCCACATCCACCAGCTGTGCTTCCTGTTGCGGGCAAAGTATCCCACGAGGCTGTATTGGGCCACCATCTCTGGCCACTGTTCCTCGTCAATGGCTCCAGGAGAGTAACCTCTCACGTCCGCCAACGTAATGGGCAAGCTGGAACTTATTTCTAGCACTGCAGTGCAGCAGAAGATAGCATATGTGATCTTCACATCAGTGTCATTGTAAGCTTGTTTGTGGCTGTGGTGGAAGAGACCGATGGCCACCCAAGGTAGAATCATACGTGACGCCTGTACCCATTGGCGACAAATAGCTTGCAGCAAATTATAGAACCTTTCCCTATCCGAGTCGTCACCTTCATCTTCCTCCATATCGCCTGTAGTCTTCATCCTGGTGTAGAGGAGGAGGAACGCCATGGAGAGCCCTTGTCGCACGGAGCCATATGCTTCCTCCTCGCTGAGCATGCACAAGTGCTTTAGAATGCTGAGCCGATAGGTATACGGAGATGAAAGGTCTACAAATAGCTTATAGGCCTCATTGCGCATCATGCTCTCTCTCCATCGTCTTTGCGAAGATTGATCCGCCTTGTCCCTTGTTTCAATTTTTACTTCTGCTTGTAACATACATATATATACGGAGTAAGACCAGAATGATTTTAAGGTTAATTATAAGCTGATCAGCAGAATTTAACATCGAGACGAAAGGTCCAAATTAAAATTAGCTACCTAGCTTATTGGCATAGGGCTCACCGTGTTGGACAAAATCTTTTGCTTGGCTCACGTACTCCTCAAGGTCAAGCGTGCACACCTTGGTTTCATTTTCATCAGGTGCTGAGCTGACGAGGCTATTGATGCTGGCCCTCTTGAGAGCCCACGGCTTCATGAAGCATTTCAGAACACCAGGGACGAACAGCACGATGGCTGCCTGCAGCAGCCTCCTATCGCCGCCGGGCCATGATTTGCAGAAGACATAGATGGCCACGGTGGCCTGGGACACCGCGGTGAGCAGGTGCCGGCTCCACAGCTCGTTGTCCTCGATGTTGTAGGCGGTGATGCCGTCATGGCCGCCGAGGTGGACGAGGAGGACCGGCGCCCAGACCACCTCCAGGGTGCTGCTGTCTCCATGGCCTTGGTCCTTGTGGCGGTTGAAGAGCGTGGCGAGGGCGTAGATCGCCACTGCGTCGCTGGCGAGGTACGCCAGCCACATCATGGATCTGAACCACCCCGGGAGGGCTCGCCGGCGCAGGAAGGAGAACACAAATAGAAGGAATTGGATGAGCAGGCTGCCGAGGACGAGGACGCGCATCTGCGACTCCTCCCACCAGTGCACAGCACTAGTGAGCCCACCCATCTCTCGAGTCTCGTCTCTCTTCGATCACAAACACACGCAAGATTAACAAGCCTGCTGCAAGATTACAAGTGACCAAGCATGAGTCCCAAGGTCACGACACTCATGCCCTCCAAGAGGAAGCTAAGGTTGGCCAAATTAAACTATGCTTGAAATGCTCAGATACGATCTTCCATGCATGTTCTTGACTGAAAGTATATATGCGATGCTTTAATCATGCTTGCTAATAAAGCAAAAGATAAAGAGCTAGAAGGAATTCCATGACAAGGCTGCTGAGTATACGAGGATATGCATCCGTGATTTCCTCCCACCAGCTAGTACACACAGCACTCATCAGACCCAGCTCCCCTGTCTCTCGCAAACACCGGCGGACAATAAATGACAGACTAAGATCGAGG
Source organism: Hordeum pubiflorum (assembly GCA_000582825.1). Lineage (NCBI taxonomy): Eukaryota > Viridiplantae > Streptophyta > Magnoliopsida > Poales > Poaceae > Hordeum > Hordeum pubiflorum. The sequence continues at coordinate 14,503 of CBMN010035197.1, read as the reverse complement.
TGATTATCTTTGATTTTTATCGAAAGAACATTTTTCCATGACAAGAAACTAGCTTCATCAGAAATATTTTTGTATCACTAAATGTGCCTACGTTAAAATATGTGTACGTTACTATATGTTTTGACGAGGCCCATCTCTAGTCCCTCTCACAAAAACGTAGGCGGGCAGAGAGTTTGAGACTAAGAGCTACTAGGTGATAAACAGAAGGAATTGGTCGACAAGGCTGCTGAGGATGAGCACACACGCAACTGTGATTCCTCCCACCAGTACACACCGCACTCAACGGACCCTTCCCACTATTAGCTACCACCTTGTTCGAAAATATAAGTTGCGGTTGACTTTTTTTTCGAAACTTTAATTATTCATTTTATTAAAAAAAAATTATGCAAATACATAAAAGTACAAGGCATATATAATGATAAAATTAATCACATCAAAATAAATAATAATTAATGAAATTTTTTGAATAGGATGAATGGTCAAAATTTTAAAAAATAATCATCCACGACGTATATTTAACTAATAGTGATGGAGCCATGATTCTAGACTAGGGTATGGTATTCTATTATTCTGGCCTTCTAATATAAGAAAGAAAAAAAAGGGCGCCACATCCTACAGCTAGCTGACGTCGGAAGCTTGTCTCCCTCACTTGCGCCTCATGGCTTGCTCCTATATGGACAATCTAGGGTTACGTTCCCATGATTTGGGGAAGAAAAGGGGCTGCCCCATATATTTGATTGGTTGATAAGAAATGCAAGGATGAGTGTTGAGTGGTGCTTATCTACACTACTAGCAGAGACGCACGCGCGGCACGCAGGTGAGAAGAAAAGAAATAAGTCTCCAAAATATGATCTTGATGTTTTTTTTCCTACCAATAGTGTGCGTATACTAAAAAAATCATACCCTAAAGTGTGATACTCAAATTCATTTTACTTATTAGGTAGTAGTGTCTTTCAATAATATTCCTCCTATTTTCATCAATTTCTATCAACATTGATAGGGTTCTTCGTTTGCTAGCTATATTGTCATATCAGTTACAACACATATTCTTTTTGAATAAAAAAAGAACAAATGAACCAAATAAATATAATCGAAGAGTCAATATAATCTTTTCCTTCTCTATGTAAATTGGACAACATAAATCTGAAGAAATAATTTCTTCAAACCACAAATGAAACAACTCCTGCGCTCGTGCCAGACTATTATTACTTGTCTTAGACCATCCTTTGGAAAGGTGATGGCCTTTCGAAATTTGCAATGAACTTGCATTCTAAAATGATTTGCAAGGCATTTATTTTTCATGTGGGAATAAATAAACCATTCTAAATGCCACAAATGAGCAGTTTATGACAATTGACAACATAAAGTAACTATGTCCATGAATGAGACTTCCAAAGCAAGGTCATTCTGCTCCCGTCCATACCCATAGGTAGTCAATGCTGGCATCAATGACCAGTACTTTCCATATTGTCCACAAAACATCTGAAAATCAGTAAAAATGAACCCGATTAAATATGGGCAAATGCTGCAAATGCACACTACTCAAGGTATTTAGGCACAATAACACTGGAAGCATGCTTTCCAATTAACTTGGATAATTTAATTTTACATCTAAGATAATTTAATTTTACATATAAGACATCTGAAACTCAGTGAAAGCAACATCATTGAATTTTAAAGAAACCAGTTGTTTTTAGCTGTGATTCAGAGAGGAAAATTCAGGGAAGTAGTCCTTTTCGACAAGGATCACTGAAGAGGATTAACGATTTTTTACTTGGATCGATGAAGAAAACCAAAGATCCACATCCACTTTAACAAGCTGCTTCACCAAACCTAGACAAATGAATATAATGGAACACCACTGGAGAGCCAAAAGTTGTTTGAAAGAAATCTAAGCAAATTGCAAGCAGACTCAAAACCAACTCAAACATACCATCGTGATGTCATTATTGCCTGAGTATGCAGTAGCAGCGCAACATCAAACAAAACTCCCCCGACACCAGACAACACTATGCAGCAACGTCACATGATCTCGAGGGCACTTGTCTGCAACATCCATCGATGGCGAGGGCGTCCTGTCAAACGGAGGTCAGGATGACGTCCGTTGGAAGAGTTGAGTTAATTTTATTTGTGTAGATAATTTCGGAGTCTGGGTGATTGTATGACAATAAAAAAATGTTTCAACATATAGAATTAGAATATGGTTCTCATCAGCCAACAAAGTGTATGAACATGTGCTGTTGAAAAGAGACTGACTCAGCAAAGTGTACGCTCTTAACACATTGTGATGAATTTAAACCAGGAAATAATCCTTTTATCCGAATACCAGAAATATATAATATTCAAAGGTAAAAGACCTTACATGTTCAGAAGTCCTAGCACCAGACAACACCAAGGAATGCAGCAGCGTCACATGATCTCAAGTGCGGATGACTACAATGTCCGACGATGGGAGGGCGCCTAGACCAAGCATGCACCTTTGTTGCATATACCAGATGAGTACCTAACAGAAGTGCTGAAAATAATGTACTCTAAAATAAAAAGAAAGAAACCAAGACATGAGGTACAACATGGAAATATATTACCATCTGTTTGGTTGGGAGACGAGGTGGGATGGGGTGGTTCCGTCTCTGATTTTAGGGATGGGACCAACCCATCCAGTGTTTGGATGGTAGGGATGAATCCATCCTTATTTTTTGTTTGGTTGGAGGGTTGGGAGTATATGGAATGGATGGCGTTGCCCAGCCGTTAGTCTCATCAACGTGGGACCCACATTTCAATTGCGGGCCCCCAGAGTCAGTGGCACAACCCTCTTCTTCCTCCCACCGCTCTGCCTCCTGCGCGCCAGCTGCTTCGCTTGAGCTCCGCCGCCGCCTTTCTTCCTCCCACGCCTCGCTCCCGCTGCCGGCCTCGCCCCCGCATCGCGCCGCCGCTTGGCCTCGCTCCGCCTCGCCCTCGCCGTCAGGCCTCGCGCGCGCCTCGCCCTACCTGTGGCCTCGCTCCACCTCGTCCCCGCAGCCAGACCTCGCGCCGCCTTGTCCCCATCGCCCGGCCTCCGGCCTACCTCCGCCTCGCTCCCGCCGTCCGGCCTCGCGCCGCCTCGCCCTGCCGGCAGCCTCGTTCCGCCTCGCCCCCGCCACCCGGCCTCGCGCCGCCTAGCCCGGCCCGCGGCCTCATTCCGCCTCGCCCCCGCCGCCTGGCCTCGCGCCGCCTCCCAGCCTCACGCCGCCTTGCGCCACATCGCCCCCGCCTCCGGCCTACCTCCGCCTCGCTCCCGTCGTCCGGCCTCGCGCCGCCGGACATCACGCCGGCGCCCAGCCTCGCTTCGACTCGGGCCGCCGGACATCGCGCCGCCGCCCAGCCTCGCTTCGAATCAGGCTGCCGGATCTCGCGCCTCCCAGCCGCTGGCCGTCTCGCCTGGACCCACCGCTCGCCGCTCTTGTACCTACCGCCCGCCGCAAACGGAGACGAAGACGGAGCAAGACGGGGACGAAGAGGGATGTCCCCGTACGCTCGTTTTTGTGGAACGGGGGCGTCCCACTTTTGGGCGGAATATTCCCCCGAGGGGATGGTTCCACCCCACTCGCCCCGCATCCAAACGGCCCAAAAAACTGGATGAACCCGTCCCATCCCTTGAGGTCACCCCAACCAAACACATGCTTAGTGAAAGACATTGTATATTAGTGCACTAATCTGTGTGTAAGCAAGTTACAACTACATTGAAATGCAATAAGCTGGGTGCATTACAGTTAGCGCATACCTTGATACTGAATTAGAGCCAATATTCCATTTAACCATTGCAATTGTTTGAACAGTAGAATAATACCAAAAGCAGAAAACACCTGAAATTGCCACAGTGTAAGTAGTACAATACCAAAAGCAGAAAACACCTGATATTGCCACAATGTACTGGCTTATTCTTACGGCACATAGAATACTCACTATTAACGCTAAAAGTACATTGTTCTCATATCTAATGTTCTCCCAGGGTTTGGCTAGGGTTTATTCACACTGCAATGTCGTGGGTGGTCTTTCCCCCGGGGTCAAGATTTTTGTTTTAAAAATAGCTTAATAGAGAATAAATTAATTAAAAGCTAAAGTACATGTTTCTGGACAAATAAAAAGGCATTAGTTTAGAAAAGGGGAACTGCTCTAGGGATGTTCAGGATTTACTTTCAAATTTCAATATAATCCTTCATGCAGGTAGGCTACAAGTAACATTGAATAGATATTTCATCTTAGATGGTTTACTTGCTGGTAAAACTGAATATTTTACGGACAGAGGAAAGATACCACATCATTGACTGAAAAAAATTATATTAACATGGAAACATTTGTGTCGACTAAAAGCTCTACTAATCATAAGATGCATTTGTAATTTCCCTTGCCATTATGAAGAGAGCACCAAACTTAAAACAAAAATCCAAACACTGTTTCACAGCCCTTTAGAGAAACATATGCCTCAAGGACTCAAACAGCAGGCAACCAATCAATTTATAACTATATCTAAAAACAATATCATGGGCATATATTTGAGATGAGTATCTACACTCAGGGAGGCCATGCTTGAGATGAGTATCTACACTCTAGGAGACCAAAACATATATACAGTAAGATTGCCATAGCATATAATTCCCACACTGAATTATGAATTAGAAAGGAGACAGTTTAACACAGTTTAACACATGTGGTGTCAAAAAGAGACTGAATCAACGAAGTTTATGCTCTTAACACAGTACAATGGATTTAAACCAAGAAAGAATCCTTTTATCTGAACACCAGAAATATATGATATTCAAAGGTAAAAGACCTTACATGTTCAGGAGTCCCGGCGTCAGACACACCAAGGAATGCAGCAACATCACATGATCTCGAGTGCGGACGACTGCAATGTCCGACAATGGGGAGGGCGCCTAGACCAAGCATGCATCTTTGCTGCTTATACCACCTGAGAACCTAACAGAAGTGCTGAAAATAAAGCACCCTAAAATAAAAAGAAACCAAGATATTAGCTACAGTATAGAAAGATCAGAAAGATATGATCTATCTTACTTAGCGACCAATATACAAAAAATTCATAAGGTTGAACTGGTAAAAGTAGCATTAAAATAGTATATGACAAAGCAATTATCATTCAGGTTTAGTTTGATGCAGTGAAGCTGACATAGATAGCAATTAATTGCTATGATCCATACTATGATTCATATTGGAGCATGGATACGGAGTACTTATGCAAATCATATATAACTGAATTCATCAGAGACGTGTGATATTTTGAAAAATTCTAAACTGAACTGACAATTATGCTAGTCTTTATTTTGATAAATTCTGAAATAAACTGAAAATTGTGCCCATCTTTATTTTGAAAAATTCCGAACTGAACTGAACCGAACCGAACATAACATACAGTTTTTATTTGTTATGTGCAGCTTTAGTCATCACTTGCAGAAACTGGCACCTGATCGTGAATAGGTCACTCGCTTGAGTGGTGTCCACTGCACTGCTCTCCCTGATGGCATAGAATGAACAACCTGAATCCATTGATCCATCGTTGCCGTTACAGACTCATGGTTGGTTTATTTCCGCTGCAAAAAACAGTGACTACTGGGTCAGTGACAGTGTCAATGCTAATCACCGCTTGAAATAAAATGCATCTAGAGATTTAATTCTTTCAGTATTATTATTAGGGTCTACTAAGTTTCAGCCTGCTCGTACCATGTGTATCAACTGAACCACTTTAGGCAAATTTGATAGACGTTGAGATCACTACTGTTCAGAAAAGTGAGGTGTTAAAAACAAGGTAATAAATAGCGGATAGCGGGATCGTAGCGTATTGGTGTCCGTGTAGTGGATAGCAGATAGCGGACGCTATATCGGGCGCTAAGTTCCAGTAGCGGAATCCTAATATCACTAATAAAGTTGAGTATATATGTCATGAAACATAACTTTCTACCATATTAAAAACCTATTGAAAATAAAAAATATCAACAGATAAATACATATATAACATAAGAGTATAAATAAGTATTTAATGCATTTTAGATATTTAGGTCTAAAGAAACTTAAATTGATAAAAAACATTATGTTTCATTCGTAGTTATTACATGTCATAATAAATGAAAGCACACACCAAATAAATAATTAGGGTTAAAAAAAACAATCATCACATTAGATACTCAATGTATGGACTAGGGTTATTGCTTTTACATGCAGGCCATCCTGCAATAGCGGCCTGCTAAACTGCTATTGCGGCACGCTATAACGGCCGCTGCATCAAATAGCGGGCGCTAAGTTCCAACCCACTATTCCTATACCGCTACGCTGTCGCGGTAGCGGTAGGGTGCCGCTACCGCTATAGCGGGCGCTATAGCGGGCGCTACAAACGTTATTTAGTACCTTGGTTAAAAAACCATCCCAAAGTTTGGTTCAAGTTGAAAAATGAATTCTCAATTTCCTCAAGATCAAAGGATGGGAAAGGGGAGAGAAGAGGGAACCTGGTGTCCTGGCCGCTGTGCGGGATGTCAGGGAGGACGATGCTTGGTGAATGACGATGTCTGCACGCGAGGACGCGGAGGAAAGTGTGTGCTCGCTGCCGCGGCCTCGTCGACCGCTGCGACAGAGGCGTACACATGCGCGCACTCGCGGCCGTAGCCGGCGGCGGCCATGCGGGAGTCGATGCCGCGGAGGTTGGTGATGCCGTCGTCGGGCTGGAGGTCGATCTCGCGGATGCTCCACAGCGAGCGGTAGGCGATGCTCCGGGGCACCGGACCCCGAGGACGACGACCGCGGGAGACGGCGATGCTCGTCGATGGCGCGGTGGAGCCTCAGATCCAATCCACCTGCACAGATCAGAAGTGGAGGTGGTGGACCGAGCGGAGGAGGTGACAGATGGGGTGGAGAAATAGCTGTGCAGTGCGGTCCGGCACGGCACTTGGGCGAGGCGCATCCGGCAGGCGTCGGTGGCGGCTTGGTCCACCGGCGGTGGCGGCGCGGACTCGTCCGGCAGCGCGTCCTCGTCCGGGCGGCAGTGGTGCGGCCTCGTCCTCCGTCAACGACCCAGGGCTCCGGCGTCGCGGCGGGCGACGGGCGCGAGCGCGGGGCTTCGGAATCGCGGGGGCGCGTGCGCGGGGCTCCGGCGTCGCGGCGGACGACGGGCGACGGGTGCGGGCGCGGGTCTCCATCGTCGTCCTGGATGCTCGTAGCAGCGGGTCTCCATCGTCGCGGCGTCGTCCTGGGTGCGGGGCTCCGGGTTTGGAAGGTTGGGCGTGGTGGCGGCGTCGTCGCGGCATGGACGGCATCACGGCAAGAAAGGAATGGCGGAGGAAATCACTGGCGCTTGGCAAGGAAACAAGGAAACAGAGGGCGGGTACGCCGCGGCGTGAGAAAAAACGCCGAGGAGGGTCGCGCGTTCCGCCCCGGCGCGGGCAGAACGCTTCGTCGTCCGTGTTCTGCCGCAATGCAAGGATCCTACGGCGCAACAGATGTTTCCGGGTGGGCCTACCCATGATCAATGGTTGAAATAGGGTTGGGTAGTTATATTTTTGGGTGAAAAATGTTAAATCAAAAACTCACTCCTTTCAGATGAAGGAGCGAGTTTTTGTTAAACACTTTTTTACTCAAAATCGTCCCACCGTACCCCCTCACATCGGTCCCACTTCGCAGGTCGAAAAGGATCAGGAAGAGTTGGAAAGGGGTCCAAATTGCTCGAAGGAAAATGTTTCTGCCACTTATGCACTACTTTTCTCACCATCCCGTAGGCTTACCCGCTCCTCAATCCCGCCCTTCAATCACGGTGACGAAATCTCCAGCGTCCTCCCTTTTCGTTATACTGATCCCATCACCGTGGCCCATCCTGCATTCACCGACTTCAATACCGCAGGTCCTGACTACGCTTCTTTCCTTTCCGTCCTCCTCTCCCTAGACATCCATGCCGGCGCCGTGGGGCTGGTAATAATCAGTTCATCACCAATGGCAGCGAGCCTGGTGAAGCGGCGGTGGCACCTAGCGGAAGGATCGGCCACTTTCCCTCTCCGTCTATCTAGAGCCCGCTACCGCTTATCCATCCATCTGTCATCGCGAGGCACCTCCCTCCACACGCTCCACCATCCCCTCCAGATCTTGAGTGCCCTCCTCGTCGTCCCCGAGATCACACACAGTTGCAGTGGCCCAACATGTTTCGTGTCCAAGGCTAGACATCTGGGTCCCATTTCCCTCGTCCACGGAAACCAGTCGCAAGGTACGAGTTCCAATCTACAGTCTGGTTCACTCAGGATGAATTGCAGGATGCTATGGCTGCAGGGCCACGCGCCCTGATACCGGCACCTCCTGCTGTTCGCTGCCCCAAATCACAGCCTGCCCCGCCCGAGTTATGAGGACGGTGCCATGGCATCCCAACGCTGTGGCTTCCTTTCATCCTCGACGTGAATGACCGTGATGGTTTGAGAATGGTTTGTTCCCTTGCTCTGTTTGACGGTGGCGAGGCTCACACTTGGATATTGCAGCTAGGGTGTTGGCGGCTCATGCTGGGCTACCAAACCTTGGTGGACATGAATCCAATCCCAATGACAGAGTCCATGGCGAGTGACTGCAGGTGAGCTTACCGATCACCTACGATCAGAAAATTATGTGCCATTCATGGCATTCCATTGCCGATCTCTGGAGGTGGGAACGCTGGGAACAAGCTGACAGGGGATGTTTGTCTCGACATCAATACCAGGCTCATCTCCAAGGTAATTGCTCTGCTTCCACCTGATTTTTGTACAAACAGTTGAGGCTGCAGCTGTGCTTTTTTTCTTCTGCAGAGCTCCCACGATTGTGAGTGTTGCTTTCACCTATATGGCGCAGAATTGTTGGGAATATATTTGTCCCCCCAATCCTCTTTTTATTGACTAATACTCCCTCTAAACTTTTTTGTATGACGTTGCACATCTCAAAAATGAGCTAATCAATGTACTATGCATGCGCCTCTATTCTACATAAGATAGAATGGTACTAAACCATGTTGAGTGTTTCCAGCGTGTTTATCAAGTTTATCATACTAATATCCTATTTTTCCCTTCAACATAATTATCTTCTTCGTTTTAATAAAGGTGGAACCAGGGCCATTGCCTGACATGCATCTTCAAACTACAAGCTGGCACAAACAACCGAAGAAGAGAAACGCGAAGCAGGCTAGACTGATGTTGGTCACTAGATCTGACTCCCCTGGCCCTTTTTGGTTCCTTCTTTTTTTGATCATTTGTAAACTGTATTTCCATTATCTCTTATATTCATCTAAAGATCCATTTTATTTGACATTTTATCCGGCCAATCCTAACATGGTTTGTACAAGATATGACTTCCCCAGCCATATATACCGCCGAGTTTTCTCTTTGTCCAGTATGCAATTCTAATTCCACAAAATTTAATGGATAAATAGTGATGTGAATTTGTGTGTATATACCATGGATTAAAATAGCATACTAAGGTGTCGCTATAGCGTCTAGAAGACAATGCTACTGAGCTATTGACCATTTAGGTGCTATTGCCGCTATAAAACTCTAAAGCAAATAGCTCACGAAGCAGCATGGGCTAAAACTTAGAAGACAACTATTTATGTGGTTGTGCTTTCTTTACCGTTTTCTTTGGGCTTCTGTGATTACATGATAGAATTGTTGAAATATGTGGTTGTGCTTTCTTTACCATTAGCTTTGGGCTTCTGTGATTACACGATGGAATGGTTGAAATAATTGAATTATTTAGATTATGAAGAACACTTTGCATGTTTATTGGAAGCGCTAAATGCCTTAGCGTCTTTTGCACTGATATAATGCCTACAAACATTTTTGAAAGTTCTCAGCTAATGTATATGATTATACTAATAATTCTACATATACATGTGGAGGAAAAACAATTTGTCTTTTTTTCCACTCGCAATAGGGACGTTGAGATGTAAACATTATTATGTTTTTAGTTATTATTTTATATTTGACACCCTAAGATAAGAACACTCTAAGAAGACAATGCAACAACATTTTATGACCACATGAGATCACTCGTAAATCTTAAAAGAGCACCTTAAGACACCATAAGAGGGTCCCCACTCCCCACAAGAGCATGGGGAAATCTAATCATCTATGTTATTTAGTATGATGTAAATAAGTTAACTACTCAAGAAAATTTACCTTTTTTATCACCTTAGATTTTTATGGATATTTACACTATGTTCATGTTTACTGTTGTGTAAAAATAATATAAGATTATATTTGGATGTATGATTTTTTCTTCATACGCGCGTGTCGCGCGTGCATATTGACTAGTGCAGAGATAAAGTACGTGCTGCCAATAGATTGAACTGGTTCGACGCTGATAGGTGAGTTTACTGGGCTAAGAAAGGATTGATGAAACGAAGATATGGACCATCTCAAATGAGGCATACATATGATACATTAGCAGATTTTTTGGCACATAAGTAGGGTATTCCTAAGAATATCAGTGTTAGAAGTACAATTGTATCTAGTTAGAGATAAGTAGTATTGTATCCAAACTCTAGAGATAGAGATAGAGATAGAGATAGAGTCCTAGTCCTAGAGATAAAAGTCTTAGAGATAGAATATGAATAAATTGTATACGACTTGGATTGTACTCTAAGTCAACCCATCTGTACCCATATATATACAGCCTAAGGGCCAACATAAATCAATACAGAAAATACAATCACAAATTCTTTCAATCTGGACATCAATACTGGCTCCACCCCTAGTATTAGCTTTTGTTTACTATTTACTAATCTTACTATTATTAATTTTGTTATAGAAAGAATACAATTACAGTTTCATCAAAAGAAAATCTTAATTTTGACCAAATTTATATTATAAACATCAATATTAATGGTGCTAAATGAGTATAATTCAATAACGTACTTTTGTATCATACATGTTTAGTGCCATATATGTTAATAATTTTCTATATAAACTACTCAAATTTAAGATAGTGCGACTTGGAATAAAACTTGAATTGTATTTTTTTTAGAGAATGGTAGTACTAGTTAGAGGCTTCTAATGGAGCCTCCATATTAATCCTCACAAGACACTCTGAAAAAATAGATAAATCTTCAAAATTATCAGAAAATAAGAAACATTAAACCACTCATATGGCAGCCTCTAATAATGATAATTATTTTATCTATTCATCTTCTAAAGAGGCACACGCTCTGTTATTATAAAAATATCTTTCGACTTTTTAAAAAAAAATCTCAATGATGAAAAAACTAGAGTTACGAGAAATGTCACATGTCAGCCGTCACTATATGTAGCTCATGTTATAATGTACGTAGGCTTGAAATTCAAATAAACCTATAAATGTCATATTAACGTATGTTTACTAATCTTACTATTTGTTGCAAGCCCAATGGAGTATCTATGTTCATTCTCACAAGATGCTATGGATAAAAGGAGAACTATTAAAAATAATTCTAATCTCACAAAAACTATAAACATCCTGATGTCTATCTGGTAGCATCTAATAATAATAATAGACATCAAATCTATTCCATCTTCTAAAAAAATGCCCACTCTATCATATAAAAGATAATTTAAAGTGACCCTTTGTTCATTTAAAATACCAGGTCTGCGATTATGCAAGATAGTTTAAGATAAGTCATAAATTTTCACTTGAATAACCAACTCTTCATATGAAATTTTTTAACTTAGCACCCTAAGTTTAAACTTAAATTTCTCACATATGCCATTATAAAATATGATTTAAAATAACCCCTAAATTGTATTTAAATTACCCTATGCTATTATGAAAAGATGATCAAAAGTAACCCCTAAACCTTTAATATTGTCCATTTATGTACACCCCATGTTACGATGTACGTTTTTTTCGATAAAGGAAAAATTTCTGGCCTCTGCGAAAGCATGTAGCCAATTATTACAAAAGTTTTAGCTAAATAGCTAAATAAAGGTTAAATGAGATTTTGAACACAAATAAAAAGAAGATCAGAGGCTAAATCTACTATTATTCCTCCATCCATTATGGTTGAAAATTTGCAAAGCAACAATCTCCAATGCTCTACTCGCCAAATAGATCATCTCCCTTGTGTCCTCATGCTGCAGCAATGTCCAAAACCGCAGCAGTAAGCTCCCCAGAAAATAGCCTGCATAAACAAACAATATAGTTTTTTCTCAAAAACAAGGTCATTCCGTGTGCACCATATTGCCCAAAGGACTACAGCAACCCCACAAAGATCATATTTTTTTCTTTATTCCCTATGCCAATTAGCCAATTTCCAAACAAATGATTTATTGATCTAGGTGGGGTTAGCCCTGTAGCTATTTGAATAATTTGCCAAATAATTTTAGCATGCTGACAGTCAAAAAAAGGTGTTTAATTTTTTCGTTACATATACAGAAACAACACTTTTGACTTCCAGACCAATCTATTTTGGCTAAGTTATCTTGTGTTAAAACTCCACTTTAAAGATACCAAAGGAAAATATTTATCTTTAACGGGATCTTTAACTTCCAAATGAATTTATTGGTGAACAGTGGATCCTGGTTTATCAAAAGCATATACATGGATCTTACTGAAAATTGAACATGTTTATGCAAATCCTAGGTAAAAGTGTCATTCCCATTTGAAAGTCGGATGTTCGCTACCTTCAAAACTAGGTTACGCCAAGCAATCAATCTATCCCCAACTAACGCTCTTCGAAAGGAGATATTCAGTGGTACATGGCTCATAACCTGTGCACTGTGTCGTGGCCTCGTGGGGGTGATAAACTATGTTATACAGGCAAGGGTATTGATCCTTAAGTCGTTGAGAGCCCACCCAGGTGTCCTCCTGAAATCTAGTCTAGAAGCCATCCTTTACCTTAAAACTCCTGCACCCAGAAACTCCTCCCTAACTTTTAAAAGACCTTTCTAGAAATGTGAATCACCAGGTTTAGTCTTAACTTGTGTGAAGCATTTTGACCTTAAATATTTATTTCTGAGGAGGGTTTGCCATGGTCCATCTTCATTGAGTAGTTTAAATAACCACTTACTAAGAAGGCACTTATTTTTAATCAAGAGGTTTGTTATACGAAGGCCACCATGATCCTTCGGTCAACACAGAATGTCCCATTTTGCTAGGAGGATTTTTTTCTTGTCATTGTTGACTTGCCAAAAGAACCTTGATCGATATAAATCAAGTTTCTTTAGGATGCCTTTTGGAATTTCAAAAAAGAACATTATAGACATCGGTAGGCTACTGAGAACCGAATTCAGTAAGACCAACCGACCTCCATAAGACAAATGTTTCGCTTTCCAAGTACCCACTTTTTGCTTAAATCTTTCCTCAACTGCACTCCAGTCTGCATTACAGAGCTTGCGGTGGTGCATTGGGATTCCTAAGTACCGGAATAGGCAGATCCCTTTTTTACAGCCAAACAACTGCGTGTGTTCATATTCAAACACCTTTGCTTCCCCATAACAAAGTACTTGAATTTTGTGGAAGTTAATTTTTAGACCTGATAATTGTTCAAAAATAGTGAGCAACAATTTTATATTTTTTGCTTGCTCTAAATCATGGTCCATAAAAAGGATTGTATCATCAGCATATTGCAAGATAGACAACCCATCATCCACTAGGTGTGGGACAACCCCTCTAAATTGATCATCTTCTTTTGCTCTCTTAATGAAGATAGAGAGCATATCTGCCATTATGTTAAACAAAATCAGTGGCATAGGGTCCCCTTGTTCGAGACCCTTTTTCGTTTGGAAGTAATGCCCAATGTCATTGAAAGGACCTGAGATGTGCCTAGAGGGGTGGGGTGAATAGGCTAATACAAAAATTTACACCAAATAAAACTGGGTTGAATCTTCATTTGCTCCCTTGAGCTCATCAATTTTCTTGATGAGGTATTCTTCTTGCTTCTCAAGGCTTTCATCCAGCCTTGAGCACTCTTCTTGCTTTCTGGCTATGATCTTCAACAACTTGACCACCTTCGCTTGATCTTCTCTTCTTAGGTGGTTGAATTGAAGATCTTCATCATTGAGCTCAAATCCATCCTCTTCTTCACTCTCACTGTCACTACCATTTTTATCCTTGGCCATCAGGCATGAAAGAGGCTCTGGAATGGTAATTAAGCAATTTGATGAGGTGGAGGTCTCTCCTGATTCATAGCCGTCATCTTCTAGCAACGGAGGTGCCCCTGCCCTGTCCTCACCGGAACGTCCGGTGGGTGCCACCGGACAGTCCGGTGTACCACCGGAACTTCCGGTCCTGTGGACCGGACAGTCCGGTGTGGACTGACCAGGGAGCTCCTCCTCTCCCTTGACTTCCACGCCTTCCTCTGCAAGGTCACATAGACCCTCAGAGGCTCTTGAGTCTTCTTGTGACTCTTTTGTGTACTGTTCCTCATCTGATGTTTCTTGAGAATGCTCATTCTTGAGTATCATCCAAATTTGATGAGCATCCTCAAGATTCTTGTGTTCCTTGAACAGCCACCTGCTAACTCCTGTGCTCAAGGTGCTAAGTA
>CBMN010035190.1:14378-30601 GCA_000582825.1 Hordeum pubiflorum | reverse complement strand
GCCGCGTCGTACGCGTGGGCGGCCTCATGGGCGGTCTCGTAGGTGCCGAGGCCGAGGCGCGTGTTGCCGGAGCGGATCTCGGTGTAGAACATGCCAGACGGACGTTCGCGGATACCGCGGAAGCCCGTGATGCTTCGGGGGCGTGGCGGCATGGCGCGGCGGCGACGAGGCGCGGGGAGAAGGCGCGGCGGCGACGAGGAGTGCGTGGAGAAGTGCGGTGGAGTGGGATGGAGCACGGGCACGGCGTCCAATATATAGAGTGCGCGCGGAAACGCACACCAAAGTTGATGCGCGGACGACCGCTTTTTCCCGCACGCGTGATAAAAAAATTAGCGCGCCGCGGTTTCGTTCCTCCGCTGGAGCGCGCCAAACCCGCGCGCGCGTAAAACGAGGCTTTTATCGCGCGCGCTTTCTTTCACGCGTCTGATGGTGATGCTCTAAACGGAGTGTAGTTTGGCATGGTAGTTGATCTCTGGTATGCTATCATGGCGCGACGTGCATCGACTATGGCAACAACTCAAGCTCGCTCGGCCTCGGCCAACCATGACGACAACTACTGTGCGTCTGTGCCTATCACCTACCTACGACTCCTTGCCTAATTGGCACGTAACAGCTTTATTTAGGACACGACGAGCAAGGCTAAACTCTTTTCTCCCGTGCTACTACAGACCAGACATGTCAGCTTTGCTACACCTACGTACAGATTCATATGTAACCTACGTAAAAGCTGACCTGGCCTTATTTGGTTGGAAGGGAAAAAGGTCAGGCCCACCCCGTGAAAATCAAGGGATAATTAGTTTAGGGTTAAGGAAAGCACGTAACTTTACATACCAGGTTTACGTAGGTCTAGCATTTTTGCTTTCAAAACAGGGTGTGGCTAGGTCTCAATCCACCTTAGATTTAATGAAGTCTCAGTCAAATGATATAGTGTATAAGAATACTTTAGCTATATGTAGGTTCCCTGATTTTTAAATTTGGGTCAGTCAAATTTTTTTGACCGTTGATTGCTGCTCCAAGATGTGTGGTGTTTTTTTTTCTGTTGTGCGTCTTGTCTAGAATTGGCTGAGCTTTTTTTAACTGACCCACATTTTGGGTCAATCGATTCCTTGTTGGGCTACCTCTTACTAGTTTTCTTATTCGGTTGGTAGTGACTCTGTTCGTTTTTGCTTCTGTTCTTCTCTGTCGGTTTTTTTGGGTATACTTTCGATGCCGGGTGAATAAAATATATATACTATAATATGATATGTGTATAAATTATACTTTAGTGTGAAAAATGTATTTTATATGTGTATTTCTTACATATTAAAATAGTGCAGTTTAAGTGCAGAGTTGTTTGTTTTAAGGTTCTTTTTTTTATTTTCTTTGTTTTTAAAGATTAATACCTATCTCACAACTCATTCTTTTATAGAAAACCTGATTTCTATAGTTTTTATTTATTTATTGTATTTTCTTTATTCTATAAGGGTAATACATTTGCCACTAATTCATTCCTCCTTAGGAAGCTTCTTTTTTTGCAAAATTCCACTATTATATGATTATTCTTGCATATTTGAAAAACACAAATCTGTGTATATGGTGTGCAGATTTTGTCATTGTTTGTTTCAAAATTTTGTTCCATTTTATTTATTTTTTACAGGGTAACACCAACACCACTAATTCTTTCTTAGAAAATCTCTTTATTTTGATTATGTTTTAGTTTTTATTTCTTTTTCTTTTTTCTTAAAGGGCAATACCAAAGCCACTAATTCATATTTTTTTTGAAAATTTCATTATTTTTATTTTGTTTTAGTTTATATTTCATTTTATTTCTTATTTAATGGTAATACAAATACAACTAAGTCATTCCTTCTTAGGAAACTTCGTTTTTATGAAAATTTCAATATTATATACTTATTATTGCATAAAATAAAAAGTGCAATTTCTGTATGAATTGTGTGCACATTTTGTCATTATTTGTTTTATTATTTTTCAATTTATTTCTTATTAAAGGGTAATACCAATATCATTAATTAATTCTTCTAAAACAACATTACTTTGATTATGTTTTAGTTTTTTACTTCATTTTATTTCTTCTTAAAGGGTAATACCAAAATCCACTGATTCATTGTTTCATAGAGAACCTCATTGTTTTGATTTTGTTTTGTTCTGTTTTAGTTTATTTATTTTTTCTTCTTCAATGGAAATACCAATGTCACTGATTCATGCCTGATTATGTTTTTGTTTTTATTTCATTTTCTCTCTCCTTAAAGGGCAATACCAAAGCCACTAATTCATTCTTTTTTAGAAAAAAAAATTATTACTTTTAATTTTTTAGTTTGTATTTAATTTTATTTCTTATTTAACGGTAATACAAATGAACTAAGTCATTCCTTCTTACGAAACTTTGTTTTTATGAAAATTCCAATATTATATATTTATTTCTTGTATATTATAAAAAAGTGCAACTTTTGAATGAATTGTGTGCAAATTTTGTCATTATTTGTTTTATTATTTTTCAATGTGCTTCTTCTTAAAGGGTAATATTGGTATCATTAATTAATTATTTCTTCTAAAATATCATTATTTTGATTATGTTTTAGTTTTTTACTTCATTTTATTTCTTCTTAACGGGTAATACCAAAAACCCATTAATTCATTGTTTCATAGAAAACCTCATTATTTTGATTTGTTTGTTCTATTTTAGTTTATTTTATTTTCTTTCTTCTTCAATGGAAATATCAATGTCACTAATTCATGTGTGAATATGTTTTAGTTTTTATTTCATTTTCTTTATGCTTAAAGGGCAATATCAAAGCCACTAATTCATTCTTTTTTAGAAAAAAACATTATTTTTATTTTGTTTTAGTTTGTATTACATTTTACTTCTTATTTAATGGTAATACAAATGCAACTAAGTCATTCCTTCTTAGGAAGCTTCATTTTTTTGAAAATTCCAATATTATATATTTACTTTTGCATATTATAAAAAATTACATTTTTTGCATGATTTGTGTGCAAATTTTGTCATTATTTTTTAATTATATTTATTTCTTCTTAAAGAGTAGTACCGATATCATTAATTAATTAATTATTTCTTCTAAAACATCATTATTTTGATTGTGTTTTAGTTTTTACTTCATTTTATTTCTTCTTGAATGGTAATATATACCAAAAGCCACTGATTCATTGTTTTATAAAAAACCTCATTATTTCTATTTTGTTTTGTTCTGTTTTAGTTTAGTTTATTTTCTTTCTTCTTCAATGGAAATACCAATGTCACTAAATCATCCCTTTTAAAAAAAACACTATTATATGCTTATTCTTGCATATTTAAAAAAACGCAACTTCTGTGTAAATTGTGTGCAATTTTTTGCCATTATTTATTTTATTTTATTCAGTTTTGTTTCTTCCGGATGGCTAATACCAATGCCACTAATTTATTCTTCCTTAGAGTATTTTGACTTTGTTTGAGTTTTTCTTTATTTTGATTTTTATGGGTAATACCAACCCCACTAATCCATTCGATTTTATGAAAGTTTTTCTTGTGAAATTGTGATATTGCTTATTCTTGCATATTATTAAAAGAGGGATTTCCTATATAAAACTATGTGCATATTTTTGTAACTATTTGTTTACCATTTATTTATTTATTTATTTTTAAAGGGTAATACCAATGTCATTAACCCATTCTTTCTTATAAAACATCACTATTTGATTATTTTTTTTTATTTTTTTTTCATTCTTCTTAAATAGTAATACCAAAGCCACTAATTCATTGTGTCTTTGAAAATATCATTATTTTGTTTTTTTTCTTATTTAGTTGTAATGCCAATGCCACTAATTCATTCCTTTTGAGGAAGCTTCGTTTTTGTTTTGAAAATTTTACTATTATATGTTCTTCTTGTATTGCCTAAAAAATGTTCGTCTTGCATATTAGATAAATACGCAATTTCTGTGTAAACTGTGTGCAATTTTATCATTTTCTTTCTTTCTAAAGGGTAATACGAGTGCCACTAATTCAGTCTTTCTTCAAAAACGTTATTTTTTGTTTTTCTATGTGTAAGTATACACACAAGTACTAGACTATATGTGCGTAGTAGAATGCAAAAAAACACTATTATATGCCCATTCTTTGAATATTTCAAAAAGTGAAATTTGAGTGCAAAGTTGTGTGCAAGTTTTTTTTCTTTCTTCTTAAAAGATTTCAGTCTTCCTTAGAAAACTTCATTATTTTATTTTTTGTTTTTTATTGTTCTATTTTCTTTTTTGTGAAAGGGCTTCATTTTTCCTTAGAAAACTACTTTATTTTTTTTAATATGTGTATGTTTCTCTTTGCAGGGTATATGTCTTTATTCATTGATATTTACTTGATATTTTTTGTCATATTACAGTATTTTAGTTTCAAAAACTATACTATTTTAGATATGAATTTTAGCACATTCGTGTATGATAGAGTAGGTTGTGCTTTGTTCATGTTGATCACCAGATACTGATACATACGTAGAGGGAGGGAGAGTTCGTTCGAAGCTAGCTAGCTGTAGTACTTTAGCCTACGGTCTATGGATATACGGTGCTGTAAGCGACGACACGAGCGACGCAACCACCCATTGCTGCATGGGCTGGGTGGTGGGCTACTTTTGCCCTCGTGTAGCTGGTTGGTAGCTTGCTAGTTGTGAGGAAAAGAATGACTGGCCCAAATTTTAAATTCAGTCAACTAATCTCTAGCCACTCTCATATAAGAATAGAAAAGAAAAACTTTAAAAAAAATTATACGAGGGTCTCCATGCAAGATCAAAGGCATATAGAATCGACTAAGACATTCTTTTTTTCTTAAAGGGCAATACCAAAGCCACTAATTCATTTTTTTAGAAAATTTCATTATTTTTATTTTGCTTTAGTTTGTATTTCATTTTATTTCTAATTTAATGGTAATACAAATGCAACTATGTCATTCCTTCTTAGGAAACTTTGTTTTTACGAAAATTTCAATATTATATACTTATTATTGCATATTATAAGAAGTGCAATTTCTGTATGTATTGTGTGCAAATTTTGACATTATTTGTTTAATTATTTTTCAATTTCTTCTTCTCAAAGGGTAATACCCATATCATTAATTAATTATTTCTTCTAAAACATCATTATTTTGATTATGTTTTAGTTTTTTACTTCGTTTTATTCCTTCTTAATGGGTAATACCCAAAGCCAGTGATTCATTGTTTCATAGAAAACCTCATTATTTTGATTTTGTTTGTTCTGTTTTAGTTTAGTTTATTTTATTTCTTCTTCAATGGAAATACTAATGTCACTAATTCATGCCTAATTATGTTTTAGTTTTTATTTCATTTTTTCTCTGCTTAAAGGACAATACCAAAGCCATAATTCATTCTTTTTTAGAAAAAAATCATTATTTTTATTTTGTTTTAGTTTGTATTTCATTTTATTTCTTATTTAATGGTAATACAAATGCAACTCGGTCATTCCTTCTTATGAAACTTTGTTGTTATGAAAATTTCGATATTATATATTTATTCTTGCATAATATAAAATGGTGCAATTTTCCTTTTACTTTGTTTTAGTTTTTATTTCATTTTATTTCTTATTTAATGGTAATACAAATGCAACTAAGACATTCCTTCTTAGGAAACTTTGTTTTCATGAAAATTCCAATATTATATATTTATTCTTGCATATAATAAAAAGTGCAAATTTTGGTATGAATTATGTGCAAATTTTGTAATTATCAGTTTTATTATTTTTTAATTTATTTCTTCCTAAAGGGTAATACCGATATCATTAATTAATTATTTCTTCTAAAACATCATTATTTTGATTATGTTTTAGTTTTTTTACTTCGTTTTATTTCTTGTTAAAGGGTAATACCAAAAGTGAGTGATTCATTGTTTCATAGAAACCTCATTATTTTGACTTTGTTTTGTTTTAGTTTAGTTTAGTTTAGTTTATTTCTTCTTCAATGGAAATACCAATGTCACTAATTCATCCATTTTTTTTAAATCTACTATTATAGGCTTAGTCTTGCATATTGTAAAAAAGCGCAACTGTTTTGTAAATTGTGTGCAATTTTTTGTCATTATCTATTTTATTTTATTCAGTTTTGTATGGCACTAATTTATTCTTCCTAAGAAAACTTCATTATTTTGACTTTGTTTTAGTTTTCTTATTTTTATTTTTATGGGTAATACCAATCCCACTAATTCATTCATTTTTATGAAAGTTTTTCTTGTCAAATTGTTATGTTTCTTATTATTGAATATTATTAAAAGAGTGATTTATCTGCAAAACTATGTGCATATTTTTGTCATAATTTGTTTTATCATTTATTTATTTATTTATAAAGGGTAACACCAATGTGATTAATCCATTCTTTCTTATAAAACATCAATATTTTGAGTTTTTTTATTTTTATTTTATTTTCATTCTTTCTTATAAAACATCTATATTCATTGTTTCTTTGAAAATATCATTATTTTCATTTTATTTTTGTTTTTCTTCTTTAGTTGTAATACCAATGCCACTAATTCATTTCTTTTGAGGAGGCTTCATTTTTGTTTTTAAAATTCCGCTATTATATGTTCTTCTTGCATTGCCTAAAAAATGTTGTTCTTGCATATTAGATTAATGCGCAATTTCTGTGTAAACCGTGTGTAATTTTATCATTTTCTTTGTTTCTAAAGGGTAATACGAGTGCCACTATTCAGTCTTTCTTCAAAAACATTATTTTTTGTTTTTCTTTGTGTAAGTATACAAGTATGAGGACCTATAGTGAATTTTTCTCAGAAGAGAAAAATTCACTGTAGGTCCTCATACTTGTCGCGGTGGTCACTTTAGTACACGTAGTTAGGAATATCCGAAATACGGTCATCAATCTTGTCTTAGGGGTTCACATACGATCCATTCTACGATTTTGTCTACGTACACGCTGATTTGCCGGTTGACTGGCTTGTTCACGTAGGCGTTGACTGCGTCGACTGACAAGTCAGCTCGAGCGTGTTGCTGAGCTGCAATACGCGTGTAGACCAGGTTTTTTTTTTGCAAAATCTCACAGAATTAAAAGAACTCACCCACCTGATCGAACCACACCTCGCTGAGGGAGGCCTTGGCGCGGCGCGTAGGCCTGGACGCGGGAGCGGGAGCGGCCGCGCCTGCTGTTCTGCAGGAAGACACCGATCGAGGCTGGGCGTGCTCACGTCTTGGAGGTGTCTGCTTCTTGGAGACGCCGACCTGGTCGGCCCTCATGCCGGCTATGTCCTTGAGGTCCACGATGGCCTCGTCGAGCAGCTTCTTGCACTCGCCGATGGCGCTCAAAAACATTATTTTTTGTTTTTCTTTGTGTAAGTATACATACACGTACTAGACTATATGTGTGTTGTAGAATGCAGAAAAAACACTATTATATGCTCATTCTTTGAATATTCCAAAAGGTGCAATTTGAATGCAAAGTTGTGTCTAATCTTTTTTCTTTCTTCTTAAAAGGTTTCGGTCGTCCTTAGAAAATTTCATTAATTTGTTTTTTGTCTTTTATTGTTCTATTTTCTTTCTTGTGAAAGGGATTCATTCTTCCTTAGAAAACTACTTTATTTATTTAATATGTGTATGTTTCTTTTTGTGGGGTATATGTCTTTATTCATTGATACTTACTTGATTTTTTTGTCATAGTCCAATATTTTAGCTTGAAAAACGTTTGTGTTCAAAAAATGTTCAGGGTTCATATGAATTTTAAAAAATGTTCATTGTTTCAAAAAATTGTTCATGAATGTCAAAAAAAATTCATGATTCCAAAAAATGTTCTTAATTTTAATATGTATTTACGAATTTGTGAAAAAACATTTTCACTACTAAAAATGTTTGCGAATTTATAAAATGTTACTGATTTCAAAAAATCTTCACGAATTTAAAATATTTTGGCAAGTTTAAAAAAGATGGAAAAAGAATGAAAAAGGAAAACAAAAACAAAAACGAAAAAACGAGGGACCTTGCACCCCACATGGACCTGCCCGGAAGCGCGGAGGGGAGCTGGGGAGGTGCGCGCTACGACGCTAGGGGGCGCCCTTCCCGCCAAATAGGAGCCACCGTGTTTTTAGGCTCTTGTTGTCTCATTCTTTGTCTTTGCCTTTTTCTCTATTTTCCTTTTCCTCCTTTTTAATTTTATGTATCTTTTTCTATGTCTTTGCTTTTTTCCCTTTTTTCTTCCATTTATTTATTATTATATGTGTTTGTTCCAATTTTTAGTTTAATTTTTGTCCTCCTTTTTGGTTTCTATTTATTTTTAATATACCAATTGCACATTTTTTTTGATTTTTTTGGATTGCTTACCACATGTGTCACATCTTCAATTGCACATTTTGAATAACACTGTTCCACACCAAAAAGTATGTGTGTGCAACTTGCTAGCTCTTCTATCTTACTTTTTCTTTCTTTTGTGATGTCCATCGTGGCAGATAGCATGGTTATTTCTTTAAATTAAACTTTTTTTTATGTATATGAGCATCGCAAAATTGATTCTCATTTTTTTGTCGATTAGTTTTACGGGGCTGATTCATATTTTCAATATACGAATTGCACAATATTTCAAAGATGATAGTAGCACAAATAATGTATGGTACAATTATAACAACAAAAATGCGCACCAACGATTTTATTTCATCTATTCGTTTTGCTTCTTCATTATTTTTGTTTTTCATGTGTTGAGTTGTTATTATTTACTTAAACTATCAATCTTTCATGCGCAACGTGAATTGGGTGAATTTGCAATCGGTGTATTGCGTAGCTTTCTATTTTTTATTTATAAACCTTTTATTTCTAGTGACATGTTTTATGCTAAAAAATTATTTTTAATATTTTTATTAATCAACAACTTTATTCTGAAATTTTGAAAATATTGTCATCAGGTTGGACAATTGCATGTCTTCAACGCGATTGCAACTCAGTGGTGTTTTGTCGACGGAGAGAAACAGTTGCATGTCTTCCACTAGGCACATAACTGCAAGTGTCACCTCCATATTACACCTCTGTGGTGTTTTGTCAGAAGAAGTGGGCAGTTGCATGTTTACCACTAGGCACGTAACTGCAAGTATCACCCTATACTACACCTCTGTGGTATTTTATGAGAAGGAAAGGGCAGTTACATACTTACCACTAGGCACGCAATTGCAAGTGTTGCTCCCGACCACAACTTCATCTCTTCAACGCGAACGCAACTTTATGGTGTTTTTGTTGGAGAAGGAGGTTGATGCATGTATATATGTCAGTAAGCATGCAACTGCAAATACCACCCCGATTGCAACTTCATGTATTCAAACACGACTGCAATTCACTGGTGCTTTATCGGGGGGAGAGGGTGGCACTGATGCTGGACGGGAAGGGGCTGGTGGGAGGAGTGGCAACAGGTGAAGGTGACGCAGAGTGAGGACTACGAGCGGATGCAGCAACCGTTTAACTGGGCCGACGACTCCGCCTACAACCAAGACGCCGCCGAGCTGTCCGCCGGCAGATAACGTGCGGCGTCAGTCTGATGATCGCTATCTGACTGGTTGTAGGCCAATGTTGCTGACTATATATTTGTATATACTGCCTCCATGAAACCTTGGTTTTTGTCGCCGGGGGCAGAAACGAGTCAGAGAGTAGATATGCATGTGCTGGGGTGCATTGAAACGTTTGAACACATCATCCATCTCCATTCTTCTTGCCTCGCTCCGCATGGAATTGCTTGCGCTGATCAATTACCTCATC
The DNA here is from genome assembly GCA_000582825.1 of Hordeum pubiflorum. Classification (NCBI taxonomy): domain Eukaryota; kingdom Viridiplantae; phylum Streptophyta; class Magnoliopsida; order Poales; family Poaceae; genus Hordeum; species Hordeum pubiflorum. The sequence goes on along the minus strand of CBMN010035190.1, from coordinate 20,872 downwards.
CACGCGGCTTGCTTTGCTCTGGCCCTTTTACATATACATACACTTGGAGTAGAAGAACACAAGTCGTTACAGCCCGCTCACAAGAAAGGTCAACCCAATTGCCCATAAAAACCACCGCACACACCACCAAGGAGAGGATACCGCGATGCAGCCAGCCAAACCATGTTTCACTAGTCATTGTTGCATAACTTTGTAACACCGACAAATAACTTTGGAAAATGCTCGGCTTCAGCCGATCGATTTCTCAAAAGAAATCCGTTGCATCGGCTGGGTGCCACGCGTCCTGGTGTGGACCACACACCAATTGAGAGCCGATCGCCTTCAACCTTACCTCTACGCTCTGTCTCCTACATTTCTCCTTTACCTACATCTTCCCTCAATTGCCAAGCTCTTCGTTGCTACTCAGGGCGTACCTCGATTGGTGTTGCTGAAGGGGTATGAGGGGCACCTAGGTGCTTCGGGGACGCCCGCGTTGCTGCGATGGCGTGTCGTCGCCATAGCCCGCGTGCTTCATCGGTCCATCCTCGGATACATCAAGCGAGCCGCTCACTAGGATGGCAACACGACCACTGTTTTGTGAAAACATAGCTGCATCAAAACACATCCCTTGTGCTTCAGCAACAACGGCGGAGCTGCAAGAGGTGACCGTTATGGCGGGATGTTTCTGAAACATGGCCTATGTTGCAGAAGTCCATGATATCACGATAAAAAACATGCAACACAATCTCCGTTGTAAATGTTTCCGCAACACCAACTCTATTGCAAAGATCCGCAACACAATATCTGTTGCAAATGTTTCCACAACACGAACGATGTTGTAAAGCTTCTGGAACACCACCTTTATGCAATGATGAGTACGAGACTCGGCCGTTGGATGGCGCCGGATCTAACAACCGCGGGAAAAGATGCGCCGACCGACGCGTAGCATTGCACCCGATAACTTTTGACTTCTCCTTCGCATAATGTAACGCATGATGACATCGCGCTCGAGTCGTCGCGATTCGGGAAGCATGGCCCGCGAATTTGTACCGCTGCATGCATGCTGCCTGCCTGCCTGCCTGCTGTGAAGCTGGCGTGCCGATGGGCGGGGCCGCCTAGCCAGATCGCATCACCGTCGACGTGCGCACACACTCATCCCCGTTCCAATCCAATCCAACCCCGACCCACGACCAGATCTGCTGCTCCGTCCGACCACCGGCGAAAAATTAGGATCACACCACTACGGCCAGAAAGCGCTCACTGTCACTTCCACCTAGTACGACAGTGAGTGAGCGAGACTGCGCTGCTCGCCCGCACCAGGCTTGTAGTACTGTGGTACGCCGACCACCGGCTAAAAGAATTGGATCGCGTCACATGCGCCACCAAAAGTGCTCCCTTTTTTCACTGCCCACTTCCGCCGGCGAGAGCGAGCAGAGTGTTCACTACCGAGCCGCTGCCGCTGCTCGCTCGGTGCCTGCGGACTAGTTGAGTACAGTAGCTCAGATGGCGCCGCCGCGGCTGCTGCTGCCGCTGCTGATGCTGGTGCTCGGATGCGCGCGCGCAGCGACGGACACGGCCGGGCTGAGCCGGGCGGCGTTCCCCAAGGGCTTCGTCTTCGGGACGGCCACGTCGGCGTTCCAGGTCGAGGGCATGGCCACCGGCGGCGGCCGCGGGCCCTCCATCTGGGACCCCTTCGTCCACACCCCCGGTACGCCACCCCACGGCCCGCTCCTCCTGCTCCTGCTCCACCGGCTGCTAAGCTAGATCCCGTTACGCATTATCATGTTATTACCGATTGGCTTCCAGCCTTCCACCATGAAATTCGCGGAAGCTAACACGTCGTCCTGCTCTGTGCTGCCTGCCGCCAACAGGGAACATTGCGGAGAACGCGAACGCAGATGTCGCCACGGACGAATACCATCGCTACAAGGTTCGTAGGTCTGAGAAATGGCCACTCCTTTGAGTAATATTTATTTGTCGGTTCAAAAAGAAAAATCCCATCTACTTGTGCATACCTACATGTACATAAAATTCCGTGTTTAATCTTTCAGTTTGTACTTGCCTGCCACCACTATTACTTTCAAGCATAATTAAATCAAGCATGGGTATTTTCAGAAAATTGGAACTTTCCAAGTGAACTGTAATCTGAAAACAGATGCTTGCGTTGATGTGCACTAAGTCCATTTTTTTTACTTTAATTTAAGATTACTATAATTTTGGGAGCCACAGCAATCTGTTGTAAAAAAAATATATCTCCGCAGTGAAAAATGGATTCTGCCAGACTGATATTCGTTGCCCTTGTGCCACTGCAGGAAGATGTTGATCTCCTGAAAAGCCTGAATTTCGACGCGTATCGGTTTTCAATCTCATGGTCCAGGATCTTCCCAGGTACTCCATAAACGCTGACCCTTGCTATATCATCTACTCGAGCTGTTTCTCTGATGCATTTTTGGTTTGTTTCAGATGGGGAGGGGAAAGTCAACAAAGAAGGCGTAACGTATTACAACAATCTGATAGACTACGTCCTTAAGCAAGGTAGGACATCAAACTATCAAACGGAGCAATTCAATTCTTCGAGTGTTTGTGTGAACAAAGTACATTCGTTTCTTAATGTTTCTGTCAAAACTGAGCAGGGCTCACTCCTTATGTCAACCTCAACCACTATGATATCCCTCTTGCGCTTCAGAAGAAGTACGATGGCTTCTTAAGCCCAAAGATCGTGTAAGTCACACCAAATATTACCTTTCCCCTTTCACCCATACACTGGTATTGCCTTGCCATTTTGGACTAATTACATATTGGTAAAATACATATGAACCTTTCCAACATTTTAAATATTTAGTCTAGACATCATTGTTTCTAACACAGTATATTAAGAAGATGAAAGGTGTTTTCTTCGAAGATTCTATAAGAGTAGAAACAACTTAATAACAACAATTCTTGACCATGCCTGACTTTTCACTTTCCATTGTGAACGTATCAACATAAGATAAATGGACCATGTACATATATGCTATCTGTAATTTCTGTGTATAATTGTTGATACATGTAAGAATATAACTTGTATGCTTACCACAGTTTTTACAAGGGTCAGGGAGCATCAAAAAGTTTCTCCATCTTTTTCTGCAGGAACATATTTGCGGACTATGCTGAATTTTGTTTCAAGACTTATGGCGATCGAATTAAGAACTGGTTCACATTCAATGAGCCAAGGATTGTAGCAGCACTGGGATTTGATACTGGAACGAACCCCCCTAACAGGTGCACCAAATGCGCTGCCGGTGGGAACTCTGCAACAGAGCCTTACACTGTTGTTCATAACATTCTCTTGTCTCATGCTACTGCAGTTGCGAGATACCGCAATAAGTACCAGGTTAGTAACATGGTAGCTTGTAGGTACACAGTAATTAGCCTAATTTGTCAGCGTAAAGTTTTGATTGTTTTCTTGAATTAGTTTCTTAATGGAATTGAATTTAGTATCTTGCAAAAAACAATCCATGCTATGCCAAGTGGCTAAAGTTTCTTACTAACATTTTTTTTTTCAAAGAAAGATATTCGGCTGCAAGTTTGAAAATTCTTTTGCTTTGCCATATGGTTTGTATATGGTAGCGAAAGCATTTTTGTCTACTAAAATAATGTGCTTCTAATATGTGAATATAACACATAGTGTGGGAACTCACTTGCACTTGGGAACAACGGAATATCATATGTTATGTGCATTCGTAGCGGAAAAACAAGTATCGAGGCAACTATGTCACATATGTATTTGTATTGCTGTGTACGATCCTGTCATCTGACTTCAAACAAAATTTAGGCAAGTCAGAAAGGCAAAGTTGGGATAGTTCTGGACTTCAACTGGTATGAAGCTGCTACCGACTCACCTGCCGACCAAGCAGCAGCTCAAAGGGCTAGGGACTTCCATGTTGGTTGGTAAGACCATGGCAGTAATTCGTCACGAAACTTCAGGTTTTCATTTGACACAATTGTCCTTTATTGACAAATTTTGTTCCGGAAATTCAGGTTTCTTGATCCACTACTAAATGGCCAATACCCGAAGAACATGCAAGATATTGTCAAAGAGAGGTTGCCTAGTTTCACACCTGAACAATCCAAGTTGGTCAAGGGCTCTGTAGAGTACATTGGGATAAATCAGTATACGGCGACCTACATGGCGGACCAACCAACGCCCCAGCAACCACCAACAAGCTACTCATCTGACTGGCATGTTCAATATATATGTGAGTCGTCAACTTAAGTATGATTCAGGTTTCGTAAATATATAAATCAATGCAGTTGCTGAAGATACATCACTTCTCACCTTCTCCTTTGAACCTGCAGTTCAGCGAAATGGAGTACCGATTGGACAGAAGGTACATATAGCTGTTTCCTCTTGCAACATCACATTGCGGTTTCTTCAGCCATTGTTACAAGATTTGACGAGTGCGAAACTAACACGCATGTATCTGGTGATGTGTCAATGCGTGCAGGCGAACTCCAATTGGCTTTACATCGTCCCAACGGGCATGTATGGATGTGTGAACTACATCAGGGAGAAGTACAACAACCCGACGATCATTATATCCGAAAACGGTATTTAAAATGGCCTTATCCTTCATTAACTTGAAATGAATAAATTCTACATGCAATGCCCATAAAAACTATACATACATATGTAACACGAATCATGGTGCGTTGTGGTATACCAGGAATGGATCAACCTGCAAACCTCACCCGCGAGGAGTTCCTGCACGACGCCTCAAGGGTCGAGTTCTACAAGACCTACCTCGCCGAGCTGAAGAAGGCGATCGATGACGGCGCGAACGTGGTCGGCTACTTTGCGTGGTCCCTCCTCGACAACTTCGAGTGGCTGTCGGGATACACCTCCAAGTTCGGCATCGTGTACGTCGACTTCACCACCCTCAAGCGGTACCCCAAGGACTCGGCCTACTGGTTCAAGAACATGCTGCAGGCGTCGGGGCCCGGCTCGAAAGACGGCACGGTTACCTCTGGCGGCACCCAAGCTGGCTCTGGCAGCTCAAGCGGCAACCTGGCGGCTGGTTCGGCCACCTCGAGTAGCCCCCGGGTTCTGCTCTCCCTGCTGGTTTGCTTGTATCTGGTTCTCCCCTCCATCTTCGTGCTCTCCTTCTAGTGGTGGTGAGGTTGTTTTCTCTTGGTGTGGCAACGACTAGCAGTACTTGATAAGCAGTGGACGCCAGCAGCATATTCGTTTTGGAAATGTGATGCAGCAGCGATGAGTGTATTGGAAGAACATCCTGAAGGGTCGGGCCTTGTAGCTCAGTTTCACACTATTGTTTGTGTGCCAGGATTGGATGCTGACATGCTGTGATTGGCACCCAGATCTGTATGTTTGCACAGATTGAGCCTTAGACAGCTCAGCACCACCAGATTTTTCCTAGATTGTAACTCGTCCGCGTTAACTCATGCCACCATTATTTGGATGCTGGGATCAAGCACATGCCTATCCTCCAGGTAACAAAATGCGCCCTTCGTAGAGTTGGTAGTATTGGCAACAATTTTTAATGGAAGGGAACCAACCCTACGTGGGTGCAAACACGGAGATTCAAGGAGGAGTTAGAGCATCTACAGCCGGACCTTGCAAATCCGGTCCCTCAAACGCCACTGACCGGTCACGTCTCAAATCTGCTCTTCCATATCCAACTCTCTCATATTTCATCCCCTACATCCATACAAAAGCATGCAAAATGAAACGCCTACGTACTACGTACTATACTACTCATCGTCGTCGTCGTAGATGGCCTGAGCCGTCTCGCCTACGTACTACGTACTATACTACTCATCGTCGTCGTCGGAGATGGCCTGAGCCGCCTCCTACGCCGCCCGTGCCGCCTCCATCTGCTGCCGACGAAGACGTATGGCCTCCGCAGCCGACTCCGAGCGGATGAAGTTCAGGATGGCCAGCTGCTCTGGCCACAGATCCACAATCGCCGGAGCGTCCTCCTCCCGCACATCAAGCCACGGCGCCTCCTCCACCGACTCTTGTTGGTCCTCCCCCACAGCTAGCGACGGCGTCTCCTCCGCCGGCTCCTGCTCCTCGTCCTCCTCGACCCCAAGCTCCTCCTCCTCTTCCTCCCCCACCTCCTCGTCCTCCTCGAAATCCTCCTCCGGATCCAGAGGTAGCCCCGCAGCCCTCCGGATCCGGACCTGCTCAAGGAGCCAGAGACGGTGCTGGATCATGTAGTGTCGGCGGCGTGGTGGCATGGCTGATGGGCTCGGATGGCGGCGACGGAAGGGAAGAGGTGAATGTGCTAGGGCTGGGGACGTCGGCCGGCTTAAATAGCCGGCTATGGATAAGGGCGGGGAGCCGGAGCGGCGCCACGCGGCGTTCACACCGCGCCGACGGTCGAGGCGGCAGTCGGACCGTCGGGTTTCCGGGCGAGTCCGCATGGAGCCACGCCGTCAGGCCGACGTGGCGGGCGTGCCCCGGCGCGCCTGGGCTCCCTCATACCCATCCTATATTTGGGCTGGATATGAGG
>CBMN010035190.1:0-14371 GCA_000582825.1 Hordeum pubiflorum | reverse complement strand
GTCAGCCCGGGCGTTTGAGGCTCGTTTAAGGGGCCCGACTGGATCGATTTTTTGTGACCAGTGACCGGGCGGCCTGCCCGGACGTTTGAGCGGGTTTGAGGGGTCCGACTGTAGGTGCTCTTAGAACCTTTTTGTACTTGTTGTGAACTTTTATAATTGATCCAGGTTCTTTTCGCAAAAAAAAAGTAAAGGGAGCAGTTGAAGCTCTTAAGCATCTACAGCCCAACTATGCGAGCTGCGTGGTCGCCGCTTCAGCATCTACAACCAGACCCTTTTGACCCTGCTCCCGAAGCGCGACGATGCCTGTCAGCTCCGCGACTATCGCTCGATATGCCCGATTCACCTTGTCGCCAAGATCTTCGTGAAAATGCTTCTGTTGCGCCTCGCCCCAGATTGGGAGGATTGGTAAGCCACAACCAGAACGCATTCATTTCAGGCCGGAGCCTTCACGACAACTTCGTCCTTGTCAGGCAATCAATAAAGCTGCTGCATCAATTTGGGGCCCCGAGAGTCATGCTGAAACTCGACCTCACGCGGGCCTTTGACTCCCTATCTCTTCGAGGTTCTTGGCCAGTATGGGTTCGGACCTCGATTCCAGGAGTGGGTCCGCGATCTTGCTCTCGGCCTCAAGCGCTCCGATCATGCTCAATGGCGAGCCAGGACCGCAAATTTGGCACCAGTGTGCGTTGCGCCAAGGTGACCTCGTGTCCCCGCAACTCTTCGTGCTTGTCGTGGACACCCTTGGCCGCCTTATTCGCCGCGCCCACGGCTCCGGCATCTTGCAACAGTTGCATCCCCGACGATCTATCTCGGCTATCTCCCTAATTCCGACGATGTGATGCTCTTCTGTCGGGCGACGTGGAGACAGTCAAGTGCATGTTAACCCTGTTCGGCAGAGCTAGCGGCCTCCGGGTGAACTACACCTTGCTCTCCGTACAAACTATTTTTCTAATATAGTTTTTTGCTCAACGGTTGAAATATCGTTCATTTTATGTAAATTATATCCGAACTTTAATAAAATCCACAGTGTTTGTATGAATTTGGTCCGGTTTAGTTAAATCGTGTTTGAAACGTATGCGGGTATTGTTGAATGGCCGGCTCCTGCATCTTTTTTTGCGGACTGGTATCGCTGTCCGTGAACGAATACAAAAGCAATCTTGCGGGTCAATATTAAAGATGCCCTAAAGTTTCAAAAAAGACCAGATTTGTCCAATTTCTCACCAAACATGCCATAAACTGCCCGTGCATAACCGGGTGGAAGGAACTAGTGATGTTCAATCAAGCGAGTTGGCTCTACTCCCCCCGATCATGTGCCAGATCTCAACTGGCAATCAACGACAGCGTGCGGTGCCAGTGCAGCTCAGAGCCCCGTGCATGGTGATGGCGGTGGACACAGAACGCAGGCGCACACGGATCGCGACATGTTCGCCGCTGCCATGTTCGAGGCTCGTACTACCTCCGCTATCTGCGCCAGAACGGAACCACCCTCCACGCCACCACATGCCGCGTCACATGGCTGATTCCCGGCCGGCGGAGGAAGACCCCGCCACGTGACCCTCCCCCTCCCCGACAGCCGTGAACTGGCCACCAACAATCATCCCAGCCGGCCTCGCCTCGTCACCCCTTCCTTCCTCCCTTCTCCGTGACACCGTGACCCACGCGGCGTTATCACCGGCGCCCGGCCGTGTCAGCTAGCAGTACCGGAGCACGTCCGTCCGTCAGTCTCGACCACGCCAGAAAAGATGCTCCCCGCCCCACCGCGCCGGCAATTATTTCTCGGACGCCGCAATTATTAGCCCGCGCCCACAAACGCTGCTACTTGAAGAGCGTGCCGCTGCTCTGGCACCGGCACTAGAGACAGCGAGCTACCAGTCGCAGGCCAGTGGGTGTGAGGTGTGAACAGTGAACACGAGTGCTCGTGCGAGTGGGGTTGGTCGGTCGGCGGCGAGATGGCCGCGAGGTCGGCGAGCCGCGTGCTGCTGCTGCTGGTCGCGCTGGTGGCGGCGTGCCATGGCGGGGGAGCGCGCGTGAGTGCCGCGGGGGCCTCGCCGCGCCGGCCCAACTGGCTGGGCGGGCTGAGCCGGGCGGCGTTCCCCAAGGGCTTCGTCTTCGGGACGGCCACGTCGGCGTACCAGGTGGAGGGCATGGCCACCGGCGGCGGCCGCGGGCCTTCCATCTGGGACGCGTTCGCCCACGTCCCAGGTGATTCGCTCGTCCCTCTCGTCTCCTCTGTCTCTTGCTTAGCACAGCACTAGCGACTTGCCAGTGGCCAGTGAGTTTGTCTGAACCGAAGGAACTAACATTTTTCCTAGTATTTATGTTGCAATGAGCAGGAAACATCGTGGGCAATCAAAATGCAGACGTTACTACAGATCAATACCATCACTACAAGGTACCACCACCACCACATCCGAAGCAACCCACACAGAGGCGCATCTCATCTCATCTCATAGTATTAGAAATCATAATAACTTGCAAGTTCGAAATCGGCTAATTTTTTCACTTTTTACTGCTCCTCTGGGTTCTTTATACAGCATTAGAAACCATAGTAACTTCCAATCTCAACAGAAGCTAAATGGGTGGCAGTGTCTATAAATCTTCTTTTGGTCAGTGAAGTGATGGCCAAGCAAGCTTTATACAAGTGAAACATCTGTATCCGTTTCAAAATTACATTTGCATAGATCACAGTTCACAAAAACTGAGCCGACTGACATCTCCCAGTGCACTACTAATTGTAAAAAAAAAACACTATATATGCATTAGCTTCCTTTTGGGGAAACGTTAATATTCGCACTACGACTGTCCAGAAAAAAACTCCCAGGGCCTTACGATGTCTTCTTTTGTGTTGGCACAGGAAGATGTCAACCTCATGAAAGGATTAAGTTTCGACGCCTACCGGTTTTCTATCTCATGGTCCAGAATCTTCCCAGGTAAGTCGGAATTTGGCTGGAGCCGTAGCATGCTAATACATACCTCCAATATTATTCTGAATGAAACACAAGAGTTATCACCCTTATGCATCTTTGACTTGTGCAGATGGCGACGGAAAAGTTAACCAAGAAGGCGTCGCGTATTACAACAATCTGATAAACTACCTTCTTCAGAAAGGTATAACATAACTAATTAAGCATCTATTTCAACCTGTGAAACTTTCATGGGAACCTGAATACATTAACATCTGAACGTTTCCATGAAAACTGAGCAGGCATTACTCCTTACATCAATCTTTACCACTACGATCTCCCTCTTGCACTTGAGAAGAAGTATGGAGGCTGGTTAAATGCAAAGACAGTGTAAGTCAAACCAATATTCTATCTGTCTATGTACTCATGTGTTACATTTACCTTCTCACTTTGGAGTTATTGTAGGCTCGTAGTTTGGAATTAGAAGCTATCGTATATACGTGAGAAAGCTGAAATGGTTTAGACAAATTACCGGTTACTCTGTGTACAGTGAATTACCTATTAAAAGTGACTGCAAATTGACGCATGAGCATTATGCATGTGGAAGTTTTTGTATGTTTACCCAAAAGTAAAATTCACAACATACAAGCACTATATGTTTTTCTAGGTAAATACAGCATGCTTTATAGTATGTACATCTGATATGAAAGGTTGAACAATGAGCAATGCATGACTATCTTCATAATATTTGTTTTGTAGGGGACTATTTGCAGACTACGCTGACTTTTGTTTTAAGACCTTTGGCGATCGTGTAAAGCACTGGTTTACATTCAATGAACCAAGGATAGTTGCGCTTCTTGGTTACGATGTAGGGTCGAATCCTCCTCAAAGGTGCAGCAAATGCGCTGCCGGTGGGAACTCAGCAACAGAACCTTACATTGTTGCTCACAATTTTCTCTTAGCACACGGTTATGCAGTTGCAAGATACCGGACCAAGTATCAGGTATTCTTCTACTTGAATTGGCTCAGCCTTCAGGAGTGTAGTTTGAATTATTTTTTCTTACAAAATTAAGTGTGACAGGGCCAATGTGCATTAATTAATTGTGGAATAATGCCCCTCAACATGATTTTATTTTTATTATTGTGTATATATCCATGAATGTATTAGTATTATTTCCCAAACCCATTGGGCATGTAAGTGACAGGAAATCTTGAGATATCAGATAGTTATGATTTGCCGTGGACATCATTCTGTCTAGACTGATAATGGAACAGTATCTGATAATTAAAAAAAAATGTAGGCAGCTCAGAAGGGGAAGGTTGGAATAGTTCTGGACTTCAACTGGTATGAGGCTCTTACCAACTCAACTGAAGACCAAGCAGCAGCTCAAAGAGCCAGGGACTTCCATGTTGGCTGGTAAGACCATACTAGTATCCTCTGCAAGGCATTTCAGATATAGATAAACAAAAAAGATATCAATGCTTATACCATCAACGTTGCATCGGATGCAGGTTTGTCGACCCGCTAATAAACGGGCATTACCCACAGATAATGCAAGACCTTGTGAAAGAGAGGTTGCCCAGGTTCACTCCTGCTGAAGCTAAAGTGGTCAAGGGCTCCGTGGACTATATTGGGATCAACCAATACACGGCTAGCCTGATGAAGGGGCAGAAATTGCTGCAGCAGACGCCGACCAGCTACTCAGCCGATTGGCAGGTTACTTATGCCTGTGAGTTTCTTGTCCTCAAGCTCTAGGTTTTTACATCATTGCATTCCGATGAATATTGTCGGTTCATCCTTTAATCATCGCCAAAATTTTGCAGTTGAGAGAAATGGCAAACCGATTGGACCAAAGGTATGTAGCAGTAGCCCTTAGCTGCAACCCTTTCCAGCTTTATTATTTTCTCCCACAATATCTAGTCTAACTGTTGAGTTCAAATTCAACATTGTCGGTGCGCGAATTCGTTACAGGCGAATTCTAACTGGCTTTACATCGTCCCGTCGGGGATGTACGGGTGCGTGCACTACCTCAGCCAGAAGTACGGGAACCCGCCGATCGTCATAACCGAAAACGGTACTGGATAGTGGATGCAGCTCCATGTCTCTCTTTGCTCGGTTTCATGCTGCCTCTCGGTCATCTTGTCATGCACATACTAACCCTGTCATCATCATCGTATTGCCAGGAATGGATCAGCCGGGGGGGCTCACCCGCGACCAGTACCTGCGGGACACGACGAGGGTCCGGTTCTACCGGAGCTACCTCAGCGAGCTGAAGAAGGCCATCGACGGTGGCGCCAATGTGGTTGGCTACTTCGCGTGGTCTCTCCTCGACAACTTCGAGTGGCTCTCCGGCTACTCGTCCAAGTTCGGCATCGTTTACGTCGACTTCAACAGCCCCACCCTGGATCGGCACCCCAAGGCGTCGGCCTACTGGTTCAGAGACCTTCTTCGACACTGAAATATGGAGCACCTCTGAATCAATTAACCAACCTGATGTTGTTGTGATGTTGTCATCATCATCTTGCTGAGTTTCTGCCAGCTGTTGTTCTTATGGAACCATGATTCAGATTTCAGAGCTACCAAATGGGAATAATAAAAGATGGCACGATGTTTGAGTCTTGCATTTCATGTGTTCTTGGCCAATCAAAAAATTTAGCCAAGTAAAGAGACACCCCAAAATTAGGCAGTGCAGGTCCCAGCCTAGAGGGGGGGAAACGAGCTCATTCGCCTCTGTCCGCTGCCTAAGTTTGCCTTCCTCGGTTGTGGCCTCAGCCAAGCAAGGATCAAGGCGAAACATGCATGAGCGCGGCCTTGCATGCCAGCCTCCACCGCACACGTACGCCACCGCCGTCGCATCATCGTCGTTGCTGTCATGGCCGCGGGGCCGGTGAAGATCGTCATCCTCGCCGTCTTGATCGCTGCGGTGGTGGCGGTGAGTTTCTTCTTCCGGTACCGGTGCCCGCAACTGCCGTCGCCGTTCCTGCCCGGCGCCGCGCCGAAGCTGGTGATCGTGGTGACCAACGAGCAGCAGGTGGGCGAGGAGCTGGACCTGGCGGACGGCAACGTGCAGCTGCTGTGCCACGCCTACAGCGAGCACAACCTGAGCCAGCCCGTGTGGTCGACGCGGGCGGAGATCCCCAGCGCCGCCACGGCGCGCATGTCGCTGCCGGCGGTGCGCGGCGACGAGGTGTTCGAGGTGCTCTGCTCCTACCGCGGCGCCAACCGGTGCTGGGCGCACGGCGTGCGCATCTTCTGGAACCCCGGCCACGACCTGCTCCTGTGCAGGGAGGACGGCGGCGGGTGCAAGGTCCGGTTCCGGGAGGACGGCGGCGTCGAGAAGCAGTACGGGACCATGGGCGCCAAGCTCGGGATGGAGACGCAGCCGCCGCTGTTCCTCGGCTTCGCGCCGGACTTCGACAACGCCAGGGACGGCGCCTGCGCCTCCTCCAGCTGCGTCGGCAGGACCGTCAACAGGGTCATCGGCGAGGAGAGCTGCTGCGACGACTCCTGCGGCGGCTGGGAGAAGGCCAACCCAAGGAAGTCGTCCTGATGATCGCTCCTCCATTGTAGAATACCTTCCTGTTTTTTTTTCCTGTATGTACGATGTTGATGATGTAGAGTACCAGCTGAATCCAGTATGATGTAGACTATGCAATGAGATGCTGATTAATAGGAGAACATACATACACTTGAATGACAAGAAACTAGCTAGAGCTCCTCTGCCTCCATCGGTGCCACCGTCGATCTGCCTTGTCAAGGCGCCGATCCGCCTTAGGGCCATGAAGGCGTGGTGAACCCCGGTGGGAGGGGTCCTGGGTCCTGCTTCGCTTTTAGGTGTGTTTTCTTGGGTTCATTTAGGATTTGCAACCTACTAATGAAGGTGGCAATGTGTCTTGCATGTTGGAGGGTGTGTCTCCGACGAATCTCGAGAGATTGAATCAATCTTGGTCGTTGGAGGGTGTGTCTCCGACGGATTGAATCGATCTTGATCTTCGACGGATCTCACGGGATGGAATAAGGTTCTACATGCCTAGTCCTTGAATCTCGAGCTACAGTAGTCCGTCTACAGGAATTCGTCCATGGTGGATGATCCGCAGTGCTTCGTGTACAGTGCACATGCAGTGATTTTGCTACAGTGTTCGGTCTGAGCTTTCCATCCTTCATCCAACGGCTAGCTTCCCGCCAGTTACGGCGTGCCAGTCACTGGATCTGAGATCCGGTGACTTGCTGTGGGCGAGTCACCGATAAACAGTACGATGCCTTGCCCCCCTCCCTACACCGTCTGATCAAGAATCAGTGGACAGATCCGCGTAAACAGTACTCGAGCTATCCGCAGTGCTTCGTGCACAGTGCACCTGCAGTGATTTGCTACAGTGTTCGATCTGAGCTTTCCATCCTTCATCGAACGGCTAGCTTTCCCGCCAGTTACGGCGTCTGGCCAGTCACTGGGACGTCCCAGTCACTGGATCTCTGTCCGTCTCCAACAGATCTCGGGGGTGTTACTGTTTGGCTCACTCCAATGCTTGTACTCATCGCTAGTGGACCTGGATCTAACTTTTATTACTTTTTGTGCACTTTGTATTTACGTGACAAATGATGAATAGATAAAAGTTTTCCCACAAAAAATGCAAGACAAACATAGAATGAATCCCAATCCAATTCAAACTTTCCCGCACGACAACAACAATAGGTAGCTTACAACAACTCAAATTTAGGGCAGACATTTGCCACGTTCTACCATTAGGGCAGACAAGTTGCTAAATGGAACTTAGACAGAGTCAGTTCAGACAAGGGCAAAGTAGGAGTTCCCCGGGAAAAAAGATCGGCAAAATAGGAGGTAACAACCAAGGTTTGGTACACAGTTATCATTGCGATTTAGGATAACATCTCTGACATCGTTTGATAGAGGAGTTGTGGCTGTATCGTCTCAGACTTCTAAGGCATAGCATGAAGCTGACCCGCCCACATCAGTCACTGGATCTGAAAATAGGACATGAGAGCTTCAGAAATCTTGTAAGCGGCAATGGAATTTACAAGCTAATTGCATGGGAGACAAAACTCACAGCTTCTTTGAGGTGCTCCGGAACAAATAGTCGCGCAAAATTCAGATTTAACCGCGACTGCATCAGGCATGTGATTGATTGGTTGCTAGTCAGAGTCTTCATAGACACCCTCGTCGTCATCAAGATCATCAAAGGAGCGAATGTCCAGCTGATAGCGCAGGATACCACCAATGCCACCAAACCCTCTACAGAACTGTGAGCCCTCTTGAGATTTATTGGTAACAAATTCAAGGGTGCACCCGAACTTTTTGTATTCATTAGCAAACCATTCCAAAAGTGAGGTCTTCTCCTGGACTTCTAACTCAGCATTGGTGGATGGATCACGGAAGTTGCTCTGGTCGGTTTCAGATTCTTTGTTTAGATGCTTTATGATGATTTCTCCAGTTGCACTGTGCTTAAGCACATACCGATTGACATCAAGGTTTTCCCACACCATCAAAGTTTCAACAGCACCCATTTCAAGAGCCTTCAGGGTGTCATCAACTCCAAAGACATACTTCCCAGTATCTTGACTAATCTCTTCAAAGTACTTCCCGATCAACTTCTTCTCTTGTATAAACTTCACATTTGCTAGAATTTCAGCTGATAACTCAATGGCCTGGTTGAAACCGCTCTCGCCACCATACGAAACATCAACCACATTGAGTATCTTGGTCTGAAGGCGCTGATCAAACATGTCAGATTGGCTCAGTTCTGTTTTAAAATCAGCAGAACCAGCCAATATTAGTCCCGCAACATTAGGCTGGCTGGTAGCTTGGTTGATGAAGAACTGAGTAGCAAGTTCAGCTGTTTTCCGAACATAATTGTGACGCTTCTCCATCCGAAGACGAGCAAAACGCAGAGCAGATTGCCCTCCTCTTCCATGCTTCTTCGGGAGATCTACAGTGAATTTGTGAAGCACTTCACGAGTATTGCCGCTAAGTGTGCCAAAAAGAGTTCCATTACCATCCATGATAATGAAGCCAAACTTGTCATCAGATTCCAAGAGCTCACTCAGGGCTTCAGTGTGGAATTTGTTGTCACAAAGGTACAAGGATGCATTGATGGGCTTGAATGGCTCAAAATCGATTGTAACCTTCTTTTCCTTGCCATCGTCAGTAACAATTGTTCCAGTGTAAAGAACTAATCCATTTGGGGGAACCCTGTTATACAGCTTCAGCCTCTGCTGAGCTGAGGTGATGGCTCCCAAAAC
Organism: Hordeum pubiflorum; assembly: GCA_000582825.1. Lineage (NCBI taxonomy): Eukaryota > Viridiplantae > Streptophyta > Magnoliopsida > Poales > Poaceae > Hordeum > Hordeum pubiflorum. Next base: position 5,212 of record CBMN010035190.1, on the reverse strand, counting down.
AGATTGACGATTGACTCTACTCTTTATGTTTGAAGCAGTACCATATTCATCACCCAACATCTTTCACACGCGAGACTTGATCACGTGGAGGCATAATCAGAGAGATCATGCTTGTGCCATTGCCTCTAGCAGACTCAAGTCCCTTGATCAACTTCTTAATCTTCCACATCTCAATATTCTTGTCGGTTTCATGACTGTCAGACATCTTGACAAAAGTTGGGTGCTCAGTTCACCTGCAGAACACAGAAGCTACCAGGTGTAAGAAACGAGCAGAGAGGTGATAAGTGATGGGAGACTAAGATACTGCTGCAAGGAAATTGACTTTAGATTTAGCGTGGAAAAAAGAGCGAGGCATCCAATGCAATACAACAACGTATACGTATGTTAACCTATTCCAGTAGCTGCACAGTCGTTTTACTTAACTACTTGAGAACTAAATCCAACATGTGATCTACGTTAACTGAATAAAATTGCAGGTAGCGAAGTGGATGACTGAGTAAGCTCTACAATTTAATTGCCAATGGCAGCAAGCCAGCAACGGTAAATACCATATATGAGTTGAACACATGTCGGAAATAACCCAGAAATCACATGATATTCTTTTCGAAAGAAAAAACAAAGCGAGCTCTGCATATTATAGTAAGTGAGAAATGTGTGGATTTAGTTATATGCTGGAGGCTTGGTCTATCGTATTATACCGGAAAAACAAAGTGAGCTCTACGGCCTTACTAAAAAGCAGCAAGTGTGTGGCCTTCAAGGTCCTCAAATCAGTTATAGACATACAGTGCATGGCAATCACATGCACACCGTCATGTAATGTCCGGCTTCGAAAAAATTCCAAAAGCTCAAGATCCAGAAGATCTAGAACTGCAGGGTGCTTACTGCACATCACTAACGACCGGTGCGTAGTGAAAAATAGGAAATACAATAGACCAAGCCTCCAGCATGGAGCTGTACCGCTGTGAGTGCGTTTTGATCTAAAAGTGGTGCTTCTCATCGAACATGGCCTCAAATCTAGCCAGCATCAGAGAAAAATAACACATAAAACAATGTAAAATAGGACCGATGAGGCACAACACGATGATCACATGCGTATATATACCAGGGTAAATGGCGGCACAAGGCGACGGGCGCCACCAATCCGCAGCGGCGGAAACGCAAAAACCGAAAAACCCTAAGCGACCAATCCGACCAGATCTCTAAGCCTACAGTAGAGCTAAGCACAACGCCGCAGCGAAACGGAAACCTGGCCGAATCTAAGCCCGAACACGGACGCAGGGGCGGATCTAGGGTTCTAGACGGTGTGGCGGCGCGGGGCGTTCGCTTTTGGGTTCAGGTGGTCCGTGGATGACTGGACGGCATACCTCAAAACCCGATGCCGGAGACTGCGGACGGGGGTGGGGGCGACGAGGTGGAACGGCGACGGCGACGGCGACGGCGGCGGGCGGAGGGGGCTGTGTGTGTTGGAAGGGGACGCGTCGGCGTTGACGCTAAGGTACTACGGCACAGCACAGCGGCGATGGACTGCGGGACAGATTTTAGAGCACCGGGTCGGGTCGGATAGGAGCTTTGGGTAGGCCGGTAGGGCCAGGGACACAGTAGCAGGCCGGGCCGGGCCGGGCTCGGGGAGAGGGGGTCGGGTTGGTGAGAGCAACTTCAAATTATGTCTTCCTTTCATCTCTCTCTCGTTTAGGGATTTACTCCTCCTTCGTGACCTCCATCCACACTATCTTTCTTCCAAATGAGTAAGGGCATGGCCAACGTTTAGCCCTAGGGGTGATGCTCCACATGCCAGCTAGGCTCGGATGCCATCGTGGCGCTAAAGTGGTAGCCTGCAGTCGACAGGTGACTCCTGCAGAGGAGCCGGCTTTCTCAAGAGAAAAGCAAGGAAAAAGAAGAAAAAGCAAGACATAATGCGTGTGAAAAGGATGGATGAGGTTGGCTTCTCTGACGATGTAGGAAGCAACGCACCAAGGACTGCAGGACGCGACCATGGCCATGGCAGCCCGAGTACAGCAAGCATGAAGTCCAGATCTCGAACATGGAGCGGTCGAGGTGAACCTAGATGCGGCGACCGTTCCACCCGGCGTGCTCCTCCGAATGTCGGCCGGAGAGCGGCGACGATGATGCCGAGCTCGGAAACGCGGCCATAGTCGGCACCATCAGCACGAGCTCGGTGGCGCAGCCATGGAGGACACCGTGAGATTGGAAAAGGGGCCCTGGCCGGCGGCGCAACCTCGAGGCCGCAGCTACGCATGCCTTATTCCACTCTCGTAAAAATCGTTGATTTGGGTAGAAAAATGTTGATTGCCATTGATTTTGGTATGACTTGAGGAAGATTGGGGAAGAAGATGCCTCCGAAAGAGAGATGAATGGAAGAAGTGGTGGGATAATTTGAAGAGAGAGAAGATGTGGGCCCCGGTGAGGTGTGGCCTCAGGCTAAATGCGTTGGGGTGTTAAAAATCAAACCAAGTGCCTCATACTTATTTACCTATGTGGATGGACGGGGCAGCAACTAGGTGTTGCCCCCATTGTACATGCCCTAAGGGCTCTCCATTCCTTCCTGAATCCTATTGACCGGTGTATGTTATTGTTGACCGCATGATTATGTCCATTTGTCGGCGTCGGCCACCGACAACCGTCGTCGTTTGTCGTGGTCCGTCGCCTCCCGCCATCACTTGTCATGGTTCACCATCAATGAATTCTTGTTTTGTCTTTTCATGAAAAATAAAGAAGAATAAATTTGGAAAGGGGGGAGGTTTTGGAGGATATCATCTTAATGCCACTAAAAAAAGTAGAGACTATTTTGGGAGCCCCCCCCCCTTCCCAAAAAAGTGTTTGGGTGGAGGGGAGAATTTTTGGGGCTATGGCTCGAGTCAAACGACTCAATGTTGTTTACTCGCTACAATATGCATCTGTATTGGAGTAGAGAAAAAACCTTCTTCGCATGAATGGAGTAAAAAAATTGCTACTAGATTAGTCATATTTGTATCCAAATATTATTCACTTTGCATAAAATGTGGCCTTGAGAATATAATTAAGATATGATTTGAGAAAGCTAGATTACTTAAACACATCAAAACCACCTTACCGTTGAAAGTGACTCCGATTGTAAGTGGGTTCGATGACACATGGTAGCGCTTCTTCTTCGAGTCAGTCTTTCGGATAGCGATCCTCCTCAAGTTTGTCCGTCGGGATGGATTGGGCGGAGCTCTAGCATTCCTGTCAGCTCTTCCAGGCGGCAAAGTTAGGTTTTCTCGCCGTGTGTACACAAGAAAAAGATTTGGTGTCAGGTTTTTCAGATCGATTGAAGAATTCAACGGCGATGATTGTGGCTCGGAAGCATTCGTCCTTAGGAGCATGTGCATGAAGACTTCTTGGCTTTCATTCACAAGGTCAGACTGACTCTGGTATGGGAGTGACGACAACAGCAATCTTTCGGTGGTTCATGGACCTCGTTATAAAAATTATTATGTTTAAGGTGGTTTGTACTTCCGATAAATCTTTATAATATAGTTGGTTCTTTTCCAAAAAAAAAAAGTGCATTATAGTTTTTCCTACAGTTTTACCTGCTCGGACTTTGACAAAACTTGAGAAAAACGTCCCAAACAGAAAGGGACCATGCATTTGGTACTTACGCACCAGTTCACTGGAAAAGCTCCATGCCACTACCATGTACTCCCTCCGTTCCTAAATATAAGTTTTTCTAGATATTTTAATAGGAGACTACATACGGATATATATAGACATATTTTAGAGTATAAATTCACTCATTTTGCTCCGTATGTAGTCCCCTACTGAAATGTCTAAAAAGACTTATATTTAGGAACGGAGGGAGTAGAATATCAGATCATATTATCCAGCGAAATCCACATTTGGTACTGACACTGAAGACAATGAGAACAGCACAGCACACATCGACTGACGGAATGGAACCTCTGCTATTAGATTTAGCATCTACAAAGATGCCTTACACCATCTATGATCCGACAGCATTCCCATACGCTGGGTTAAGAAATGTCGTGTATCTAACATGCACTAACGGGGAAAATTTCTCAAAATACGCAGGTACAGATAACAAGTAATCAATCATTCTATCACAGCTACTTTCTCTAATTCACCTCCAGGTGTTTCCTGAAAAAGCTTTCCGCGCCAACTAGCAAGACATCCAAGCAAACATGTCGTGGAGAAAAGGAACGTGCAAGACCAATCGATCGGCGGAGCTTCCAAAGAGGGTCTTCTCGTAGTTCACGGACTATCCAGGAGGAAGATATAGGATGATGGTCAATCTGGGATGAAGTTTGCTACCTCAACCGACTCAAAACTTTAGAAAACCGTGGTCATCTGCTACTGAGACCGCCTGTTTGTGTCCGGGTTACATGGGAGAGGCGTGATGAAGGGATCAATGGGGCTTCCTCGTCGACAGCTGCAGCTTCTGTGGCCAGACCTCCAACTGCCACACCTCCAACAACAGTTTCATCAATACTGTCAATGGAACTGTCGGGTTTGAATACGTTGACAATCTTCTTATCCTGAAAGAGGAAAAGGGATGTATCAGAAACTGAAGGAAGCCATTTCGTGACCGGAAGGACAGCAGAAACTGAAGGAAGCTAAGCAAAGAAACAGCATGCCAAGCGTGTCTGACACTAAGATGGTCGCTGTCAGGTGCACAGATGATTGTAAAAGTTTGTTAGATGATAGAACAAGGATAAGCTCAGGAAATAAGACATAAAAAAGGCAAGTACTAAATGGCGAAAGAACACAGGAATCAGAATAGCCATCTCTGGCCCACAACCTCATATGTCCTGTCTGACAGCACGATACTCATAGATCTCGGCAGGGCAAGACAATTGAATTTTTGTACTAGAGGTGTCAGACACAACAAAGAACAAAAGTAGGGAGGAAGAAAGGATAAAATAAAACAATAATGCCCTCTGAAGTAGTGATACATCAAAGGCTTCTGTTGATAAGATTGTACAACAGACGATCTAAAAAAAACTGAAATATATATAGAAACTGCAGTACGATCTGTACACTGACCTTGGTAGCTCTATCAGCAGTGTTATCAATTGGAAGTTGAGTTGCTGTCACATCTTTCATCTTCAAATAATTGTACATGACAACGCCAGAGAGCGCTACACATTAAATTACTACAAGTCAAGAGTTTGTTCGCAAAATATATATATAAAACAGGCATATCAACTTGTTATTA
>CBMN010035188.1:0-38280 GCA_000582825.1 Hordeum pubiflorum | reverse complement strand
CTCATTCATCCACGTTTGCATCCGATCCTTTCAGACTTTCAGTGCAGCTAGCTGATAGGCAGATGGGTTACTAAAAGAGAATGCATGCAAGAGCATACAAGTCCATACATTTGTAGGGGAGTACGAAATTGGTGGGAGCGTGACGCCGAAACCCCATCAAGTCGAGTTCTTTTTTCTTCTAATCACCGCGTTAGGAACCAGTGGCGGTGGGACAAGAAATAACCCGGCAGGTTCCTAAGCTAAGTTGTCAACAATCTAACATTTCCCCTTCGACGCGATTTCCATTGAAGAAATTTCCACGCCGTCGTTGTACTCCATGTGAGCCAGCCATGGCAAGAAGCGTTAGCCTGACAGTAATGAAAAGTATAATTTTTACTCAGCTCCAGGATTGATCGAGATGGACCTTTTCCTGGAAAAGCAAGACAGGGCACTCATTCATCCACGTTTGCATCCAATCCTTTCAGACTTTCAGTGCAGCTAGCTGATAGGCAGATGGACTATAAATATGTACCCATGTTATCATGAATAAGCAAGACGCTATGTCCCCGCGACAACTCGTCTCACCCAACCTTCGGCACATCGCCAAACCCTAGCCGTCAGGGTCATTCAAGTAAGTGCCATGTGGGCTCGATTGCGCTAGCGATCGGGGCACTTACTTTTACCTTATGTGAATCTCGTACTGAAGCATTTTTTATGGCGAGATCCACTAGTTATCCATATGTTTACGATGATATCACGGCACTTTTGCATGTTCTTATCCTATTTTGCCGATTGTAGATGTGTAGCAACCCTAATGTGCCATTCTAGATCTTTACATAATGCCATCAATGCGATCCATGCACAACGAGGCCTAGAATCAAGCTTGTAAGGGTTGCATCTTGCTCTTTTGTGCTTAGTAGATCTGATTTGTTATAGCTAATCTTTGCTTACATAGAGATTTAGTTTGATATCTGCATGGTTAGGCCCGATATACGAACTAGATTGTTCCGGTAGCTTAGTAGATCCCTTGTTTTAGTCTAGGTATAGAGATGTTCCGGTGATCGACTTTTAGTCGGTTGTTTGGCCTTGGTCTACCTAGGCACAGGCGGAGCCTCGTTGGGGCCATCCTGGGCTCCGGCCCCCCCTTGACATGGTAAATTTTAAGCAATAAACCTGTTTATTTCATGACTACATGCATATCATCATTACTCACAAGTCAAAGCTGCGCATGTAATGAGTAGCAGCAGGTAGCAGGAGCACATGCAACTCCTAGTATTGTGCGTGCAATAAGTACAAATATGCAAATGCAATATTGCTGCAATTTTATTTATGTAGTTTCTTAATTTCTTAGCTACTGTATATTGTTGCTGGGTTATTTATTTGGTTTCTTATTTTTTTTAGCTATTGTATATTGTTCATTACACTTAGTTAAGCGTTACAAACCAATAAAAGCACATATGAATTTTGTAACTCTTTTATTTACCACCTTAAAAGAACTCCTTTATTTACACTAGGAGCATGCCGCACGTGGCAATAACAAAAAATGTCATATAATTCTATTTCTAAATTATATAAATATTGAATTAGTTGTATTATTTTTTAATGTTGTAGTTAATATGTTTCATAAAGCTTTAATATGTAATAAATGTTTTCTAAATATACTACTATTAGTATTGCTATAATATTTATAGAATTTTAGATGGATTCATTTAATGATCTTCATATAGCTTTTTATTCTTATAAGAATATCTACTACGGCAAATATTATTTGCTATTATATATATTCTCTATGTCAGTGCCCGTTAAAATTGGTTATTATTAAATGAAGATATTACATGCTCAATGTATTGTCATTCTCGTATTAATCTATCTTAGTCTTATCTGTGGATCAATCATGCAGAGATAGAGTAAGTTTGAGATTCCAAATTCAATACCAATGGTTTTCAAAAAGGAAAAAGAGAGTCCATAAAAAGTTTGAGAACATATGAGAATCTAAAAAACATTGCAAGTGCATAATTGTGTGTAACTGAGATGCATGAACTCGGAGAAACTCTTAAAAGGATCTTTCAGATAAAAAAAATTACAAAACTCGCTAGCATCCATGCACGGGCGGCATGCCCGTATTCATTAATTGTATTTGAGGAATAAGAATAAGAATTAAAAAACTTCAAAATTTTAACTAAAATCGCAAACAATTGGAAACTTTAAATTTTAATTAAAACTTATTACAAACAACCCATAATTGATTAATTGCGTTGAAATGTTAAGACTTATTATTTTAATGGCTCATAAAATTATAGCTCAAATTTAGATTTGTATAGCAAAACATCCAAAATCACCACTTAAATTGGCTAAAAGAAAACAAAAAATATATAATTACATTGGTAATAATCTTATGATAAATAAATGTTTCTTAGTTGTGTAATAATTAATTATGACGGCGTACTGTGTCCTCATATCGCAGCTGGCATGCAAGCCGCGGGACCTAGAGCTGCTATCCAAGCAACGGCAATGGCCGAGGCGGCAGGCTCACTAAGATCCCTAGGCGCCCGTGCTACGGTCTTGGCTTCATCGTCGCCTTTCAATAATTACTTATAATGCTGTACTACGTCTTTATGTCGCAGCTGGCATGCACGCCACGTGACGTGGAGCTGTTGGCCAGGCGACAGGAATGACCAAGGCGGTGGGCTTGCTCAGATCCCTAGGCATGCGCTATGGTCTTGGCTTCATCGTCGCCTTCTTCGGCCTCTTCTTCGCGCTCATCCTCTAAGTCGCTTCCCCAGTCGTCACCCTTCATAGTGTCACCTTCCACCGCTTCGTTGTCTAGTCCGACATCGACGCCTCACTTGTGTCCACCAAGCTCGCCTAGTGCGTCCCTCCGGCCTGAGGCGTGGGCACGGGACGAGGAGGCCGCTGGCCGCCGCACGGCTCCAGGCGGCGGTCGAGGAGCCACATATCAAAGCGGCCCAGTGTGGCGGAGGCCGAGGTGGCAGCAATGGGCGAGCGAGTGGTGGCGCTAGAGCAAGGGTCCGAGCCGTAGGCGTAGGCCGATGAGTCCTTCGCGTGGCTCCAGGCGACAACCGAGGAACCGCATCTCAGAGCGGCTCCGCATGGTGGAGGACGAGGTGGTAGTGGCGGCCAAGTGGGTGGTAGACTGGTGGCGCTAGAGGCCGTGGTTGCTGGGCTAGGCAGGGTGACGGACGGGTCCTAGGCCCGCACGCTATAGGGGTGGTGGATGGTTGCGTTTTGACACCGTTCGCCGAGAATTTGACACCGGCGGGTGTGAAGGGATTAAAAATTAAAACGATGGTTTTGAATAGGGTGTATAATTTTTAATGCAACAATCGGTATAATTTTTAAAAATGTTTCGTCATCGTCACCTATCCTACACCGATTTATATTATTATATATATATTCTCATTGTTAACGTCGTCGTCACATTATACAGAATAAAAATAAAAAAATCTAATTGTGAACGGATAATGCAAAAGAAGACGATCCGCTCATCCAATCCCCTACCACACAAACAAAGTCGCCTCCGTGGCTCCGTCCGAAGGCTCTGGCCACCGTACTGGCTGGCACAGCGGCGAGCTTCGCGCAGCGCAGCGCCTGCCAAGCCCCCGCCGGCGCAGGAGCACGCTCTTCTTCCGCCTCCGGCTGCCAGCTCCGCACTTCACCCGGCCCCTCTCTTCCACCGCCTCGGATCTGAGTCCAGAAGCTAGGTCCTGATTTTCCTTCCCCTCCATCGAGATTTCACTCTGTTTCTTTCCCTCCGTCGAGATTTGAGATATTTGGCGTTGATCTCTCCTAATCCATTAGAGTTTTTCCTTGCAAGTTGTGCTATGGTGAATATGTTTGACAATTATGAGTAGACACAATAAGACATCGAGGAGCAAGGTGGTATTATTCGTGTATCAATCTTGCTTTGTCCGACTCTTGGCCGTTACCAACATCGCCCAAGGTGATTTTTTTATCATTTGTTCTTGGGCTGTGTTGGGCTGTATTGTTTTGATTTCCTCTTAATGCGTGGGATGATCTTGCGATTGAGTTCTGTGTAGTCACGATACGAGGAATTTTTGGGTGAGATTCACGGCTGCGGGATTCGGGATTCATCGTGGGTTACGTGGGCGTTCCGCTCGGGTAGATGTCCGGCCGGTGAAAAAAGGAGGAAGAAATTACGCGAGATCCGGCAGAAACTCTTGCATCTCTGGCCGGTCTTTTAATTATCGTACGATTTAATAAGACTTGACATGTACGGCTATGATTTAACTTGTACCCTTCATGAAGATGCCGATGTGGAAGACTTCTATGTTTGAAGATTGCTGAGATATCACTATATGTTTATTGGCGTGTTGATGCGTCCCGCCCTACTCTCAACATTTTTATCAATTTTCGGTGTCGTCAGATCCTTACATACTCTTGTGGTTGTGTAAGATCTTTTGTAGTGGTTTGATTTTGATTGTCAGAGTGGACTCGACTCAAGCTGTGAAAGATGTTCTTCAGCAGTGGTTGAATCGACTCAAGCTCTACTTCTTTCTAGTCATTAAAGACGTGTATATATATATATATATGGTGGCACTATTCCGCTTATTCAACGCGCCCAGGAACCTCCCACGTCCGAAACAGTAAAAATTGCTTCCCTAACAGTAAAATCTTTACCGCAACTGACTCTGAATAGTTATTATACGTGCCTAGGATGCTCCCATGTCCGTAACGGTAAAATAACACTTCCCTTGATAGTAAAATCCTTCCGCCGCTGTAAAAAAAATGCTCACCGCTAGGCATGTGTGATTGTTGCACAATCATTAATACTTTTTTCTTGACTGTAAAATCTTGTTGCATCCTGTTAACAACGACCACAAAGGTAAATTCTTATTTTTTAACAGTAAAACTTTGTTTGTTTAAACCGTAATGAAAACACCTTGTCTAAACTGTAAAAGCTTCTTTTGATTACAATTGCATTCATTCATACACACATCAATTTCATAGATCATGCTCGTAAGACCCATATTGTTCAAATATATACAAAGACTTTCACACACTATTTGTATACAACTATTTACAATTTGCAAGCATTTCACTTGAGAAAAAAAAACTTAAAACTAAGCAGCATATGTGCGGTGCAGTTTTTTTGGAGATCCACCGGGCCGAATGGTTGCTACTCGTGATGTTTTCCCCCATGAGCCTGGTCATATCAAAACAAGATTAGAGAAAGAATAACACAAAATCAAAAGTAATCACCAAAAAATCTCAATGGACTTTTTCAAGAAACTGAAAAAAAATCTTCACATGTCCGCACTTAGAGCACATACAATTTGCAAGAATTTTCATGGAGAAAAATAAGAAAAAAAGGAACTCAACTGCACAAAAACATACCCACTGGCCACTGCCTTTTCATGTGCTTTATGGAAAAAAATGTGAAGACAGGCTATCGATTCAATTTAGGACAGAGAAAAATAATCCGTAGGCCACATGAACACCAATCCGGCAAGAAGAATAAACAAATCTTGAGATGGCTTTGCAATAAACCTGTCCTTTTCCTCTGCAAACCTAAACATCACGCACAAGAAAAACTCTTGGTGCTGATGAAGATTTCAAGGCCGGAGAAGCACAGATCCATCAAGCGAATCCATGACTAGCGGAGTCGCCCTGACGTTTGCTGCAGAATCCACATGCACACTAGCTCAGATCCTCACCATCAATGCGTGTAATCGAGCGGCAACATGGGCAATCGAGAGAAGGTGAGGACACAGGTGCACCTGACACTTCAGAGGTCATCAATCGAAGGCTTATCCAAAGAAATCCACCGACAGTTGGTAGGGGAGGCGCCGCCGGGGAGGGGGTGCTGCCGCATGGCCCACGGGGGAGGGGCACCACCAGCAGGGAGGGGCATGCCGTCATGGGCAAGGTGTGCCGCCGCCGTCGCTGCAGGAGGCCGAGCGATCTAGATCTGGATGCCCCTGTGATGAGAAAAGAGAAGAGAGAGAAAATTAAGGGTACACTGTAGGCTTAAATGGTGTCTAAAATTTTACGTTTTGGGATTGAAGATTTTACAATTGCGGGTTCTAGCGTCCGCAAAATTTTGTGCAGGATGCAATTTTACTGTTGCGGGAATCTTTTACGGTTGTGGGACTGTTTTAATTAGGTGGCGCGTTGAATAGTTATTCAGCACGCTAGGAGCTGAATAGTAGTGTATATATAATATGTTGGAGTTATATTGTTCTCTTTTTTTTTTATCCATGTGTATTGGCTACGTACTTGTAGGTTTGTCTAGAACATGTGCCAACACTCTGTAATAATTTGGTCTGATGTATTATCTTTTGATGGTGTCTGAAGCCGAAATATATTTCCATTATCTAAAAAAGGTTGCAATTTTTTTTTTGAAAAAAAGGAAATACACTACAGCGAGTTGGAAGTTTCTATTGGAGGCAATCGTCAATTCATAGCCTAGCAGAAAAGGTCGTCGGCCTCGCATGTACTGGTCCTGCTGAGTAGCTTGTATGCTACTCTAGTTCTCAAAAAAAAAGAAAAAAAGAAAGAAAAGGTCGTCGGCCTCGGCATGCTCTGTGAAACCATTTTCCCTCTGCCACCTACCGTACCCCGACGACTGGAGCCCAAGTCAAGCCAACTCTCTTTTTCTTAAAAAAGAAAAGTCACCCTACCCCATGGATTAATCAAGGCTGCTCGGCTTGGAACCTCATCGGCGACGGCGAGGAGCAAGCCACTCTTTTCCCTTCGGTTTTGAGATTTTCTCAAGGTCAGTGCTGCAGCTTATTTGTAGGAGTACACGCCAATTTTACAGGTATGCTATTATGCTATAGTTTTCATCTCTTCTCAGTAGCGAACTTAGGATTTGAATTCAGAGTAGTCATGGCTAAGAAAATTCTAGATGAACTACGGTACATAATTCGGTACCATAAATATATAATCTTTCAACAATTCTGTAAACATGTAAAAATAGCTCAAAATATCTCAAAATGTCCTGTTGTGCACACAACATTGGGGGAAATAACATCTTAGTCTATAATTGAAGTGGTAGAAAAATAGGACTTTTTATTAGCCACGGTCTTGGGGCAGAGCCAAAGGACCATCAGTCTTACAGCATCAAGGGAGATGAACATCCAAACACAGTCGATGTTCTACCTCAAAAAGCTACCCATTGCTAAAGAAACCCAGAAACTGGCCGAAACAGCACAGTTTTAAGAGCCAAACTCAATTACTCATTAGTACATCCCACGTCTGTGTCTTTTTTTGAAGGGGGCAGATTTCTGCTTGATTAGGTCTGCAGGGCAACGTCCAACACCGGTGGGCGCTTGATGCTAGTACGGCAATCACTAAGATTGGCACAATTTCACCAAATAAACACATCAATTTTAGAAATACAAGCTCTTACCAGTCTCTAGATTGGAGAACGGGAGGAGAGCGCTAGTGGAGGAGGTCACCCGATGGAACGCCGGGTCTGCGAGCCTGCACGGCTGCGCCTGGGCGCCTGGCACAGCGGCGCCCAGTCCTGCCGGCGTTCGACGAGCAGGAAGCACGAGATCGAGGACGCGAGGAGCCGAGCCGAGGAGGGCGAGGTGTCCAGCGTTTTTTTTATTTATATATTTTTTAAAAATGAAAATTACAAAAACATACTTCGTTGTGTCGCTCCAAGGCCGGGCGATAGGTACAAGGGCAGGCGAGAAATGGTTTGCATGCGAGCGGCCACCCCCGGGCGACAGGCACCTGGTGGTCGCCCAACTACCGGGCGAGTGACTGAGGCAAGATGGCCGTAGTTGCTTGAGAGTGGCACGCTCGTATATGCAGACACATGCAGTCACTACTCACAAACCAGCTAGCATGTATGCTAATTAGATTCTGGCCATCACGTTCTCGTAACAAATGCTAATGCAATTAGCTAGCTTGTGCGTCCTCAATGCTTGATGGCTTCATCCCGTGCACTTGCTTGCATGGCCCATGCGGTGCAGGTGGCCGAAATGCCTAGCTGATTGATCTTGGCTGCCGTGCATGGCGTTTCTCGTCGCCAACTCGCCATCTCTCACATACGCACAGCAGCTCCAACAACAGTACCACGCGGCATGGCGCCACCACGGCCGTCGGCCGGCGGCCAGTCCGGCAGGCGGATCGGACGCCCATGATGTATACCGCCATTGCAGTCTGCGTGGTGAACTCCGGGTCTCCGGCAAGTGAAATAACGCAGCAGCCACTCCGTCAAGGTCGCGCTGCAGCCATTGGCGCTGATGTTGATCTTGTCGCGAAGGGGTCCGGCACAGTCTCTGGTGCGTCATCCGCGACACACCCCGGATGGCCAGATATGAAGACGCGGCAGCTCGGACGGCCATGGTACTATGGTAGTCGTGCTGCATGGTCGATATATATGTGGCCGTGACTTTCTGGAAGCTCGGACGACGAGCTTCATGTGCGTCGCCGTGGCCTAGTGGATGTGCGTCATCACACAGTTGACGGCGGTGACCTCCACATCTTGCCGATGAGAACGACCGCAGTTGTACGAGCTGGTCTGGGCGTCAGACTACCTCGTGCGTGTGCATCCTGGCCAGTCGCCTGGTGGCGGGGCGACTACGTGCCTGTCGTCCGGTGGTGGGGCGACAGGTCACCGACCCCACAATGCTCGCATGCAAACCATTCCTGAGCGCCCTGTCGCCTGCCCTTGGGGCGATAGGCCCCGATCGCCCGACCTTGAGGCGAGAGGCGTATAAAGTTGTGAATTATGGACATCAGAGTATATTTTTGTAATTTTCTTTTTTAGAAAATATATAAATAAAAAAACCGCCGGTGTCCAGAGTCCAACGCAGCGGCACCCGGAGGCCGGACTGTTGTTCTGCTATTTCTTGGGCTTTCATCACTTGGGCTTCGAATGTTAAGGGATACATGCATTTTGGGCCAAATTTCATGGTAGTCATGGGCCTACCCAGACTACCCTTTGGGCCTGCCCCTGTCTCTTCTTTCGTCGTCCCTCTTCCGAAAATACACCCCGTGGGATCTGGGATGTTTTAAAATGTTGGGAACTGCATCAGCAAAACTAGAATCGCAGCGCCGGTGGCGGTGAAGGCAGCAAAGCTGCTCCGGGCTGCCGTTGCTGAGACTGGCTACTCTTTGTGAATCTTTAACATGCCCTGTCATCTTAAGTACAAAAGGTTCTTCTGTCTCAGGTGCAAGATCCAAGATAATTAAGCCTTGTGGGAGAGCATGGATATTAAACTGCATGAGCTTGAAGCCATTGTAGACAATTTCGCAGATAAGCACATAGTTGGCCGGGGTGGGTATGGAGTTGTTTACAGGGTATGACTTATCGTTAGAGTATATCAATCTATATCTTATAGTTTCCAAATGATATGTAACCGTTGGTTCTCTTGTTAATTCCTTATAATGCTGGTACAGGGGGAGTATAAAGGGCAAGAGATTGCTATGAAGAGGCTTCATCCGTTCCAAGGGCTCGACGACAAGGCATTTAAAACAGAATTCCTTAACCTTCGCAACATCGACCATCGAAATGTAGTCCGGTTAGTCGGCTACTGCCATGAAGCACGGAGAAAGTTCATTGATCACAATGGGAACACGATTATGGCTAACGAAATGGAGCGAGTTCTCTGCTTCGAGTATATGCGAGGTAGAAGCCTTGATAGGCATATTTCAGGTATACTACTGCTTTGTACCGGAGAGTACTATTAATTACTACCTCACATGCTAAGACGACCAATGATTCGGTATATCCTTTATTATTCCTTTCCAATGCAGATCAATCATGTGATCTAGACTGGCCGACATGTTACAAAATTATTAAAGGGGGCTCGGAGGGATTAAATCACCTGCATAGTGCACAAGGAAAACCTATTTACCATATGGACTTAAAACCTGCTAACATATTGCTGGATGAGGACTTTACACCCAAAATTGCAGATCTTGGTCTGTCCAGACTCGTTACTTCATCTCAAACACAAATAACTACTGCGACTCGCCAAGGAACGCTGTAAGTTGATGCATTGTGTTTTAATGAAGCATATCATTTTCAATTTTGGTAGGGCATGCACCAGGGCACGCTAACTATCGTAATTTGGTGCTTATTATATGTTGAAGCGGATACATGCCACCTGAGTACCTAGACAAAAACATTATATCACGAAAGTTTGACGTGTTCAGCTTGGGAGTTATAATTATAGAAATGATGGCTGGAAAAACAGGCAACTCCCGGAGTTATGAAATGCAACAACAACAGCAAGAAAAGCAATTTATTGAGCTTGTAAGAAAAAAACACACACTACTTATATCATGAACAGAGATGCCTTGTCTATCTTTCTAATTTCTTTATGTCCCAATTTGGTAGGTAACTCAAAACTGGAAGAAGCGGTTGCAGGGCACGTTGCCGTATTCATTACAAGAAACAGACATCCTACAAGTGAAGACATGTGTTGAAATAGCATTAAGATGTGTGGACGCTGACCGAAATAAAAGGCCTACTGTGAAGGACATTGTCAAAGAACTGGACGAACTAGAAGCTAAGATTAAGGAAATGTCACTATCTCATGATCTGTCAAAAGATCTAATTGGACAGGTATGATCTTGTAGGTAGCAATGTACTCCCTCCGTTCACAAAAGAATGCAATCCTGTATTTTTTCAGACAGATTAGTGGTTGAAGGAATTGACGCATGTGCCCCTACTCTAATTGTCTTTTTCATGCGATAATTAATTGTACATAGATAAGAAAGAAAATGAATACACCAGATTTGATGGCATTAAGTGTTGCATGCATATAAAAATAGGATTTGATAGCATTAAGTGTTGCATGCATATAAAAATAGGCAAGTATTGTGGTCTAACTCTAGGATTACATTCTTTTGTGGACAAATTTTGAATCGTATGATTGTATTCTTTTGTGGACGGAGGTAGTATGTTTACTAAATTACAAAATAAATGTCTTCCATACATGTTATCCACATGTTAAATAGGACATCCCAACAAACGGGAGCAAAATAGTGAATAGTGCAAAAATAATCTACATTGTTGGTGTACTTAGATAGTTAGAGTTTCGATGAATAGGGATTGTGTAGTGAATAATGAGCGGAAATTTTGAATAATAATAAGTTTTTGTCGAATACGCGGGAAAGTTGTGCATCTTTGTATTAAGTTAGAAAAGGCCAACACAAAAAAAAAAAAGTCCAAACACCACTCGCGGTGCCAAGGCACATACCAAACTTGGCCGACACATGAGCCTTGGGGGCTGAACCACCGTCGGCTAAACTCTAACCTCTACTACTCAGGAAATAAACAACTATGGGGTGGATCTACCAATTAGGCAATCAAAGCCGCAGCACAATGTGACCTGTACCATCATGCAGAGCTAGGCAAAGGAAGAAGCACATCGAGTGCTTGAACATGATCATGCTTGAGGTTACTCTGATAGATGTTGTTGTACTCTTCCAAAGTGCCCGGGCTAGCAATGAGATGTTGTCAACAGGACTGAGCCGCCTCATGACGAGGACCTCACCTTGCTTGACGATAGGAACCTGGGCGAGTTTCTAGGCAGCGATCTTCTTGCTTTGGTGGGGTAGATCACCTCGTCCGCTATCATGCGTGCTGAGAATGGCACGAGGGGTTAGCATGTCAAGGAGTTTAGTCATTGCCTCATTGGCACTATAATGGAGTTGAGGAAGCTCTCAATGTCGACCCTAGGTGGCTCGGCCTGCGAAGCCGTGACCAAGCTGCCACAATCCACCACCACAGCCTGCGAAGGCCTGGCCGTGGTAGACAGCCCTACACCAGAAGCTCTGTGAACCTCGTTGTCACCAACAAACAGACCATCCGGAATGACCGTGGAAGCCATGGGCAAGGCACCACGAGTTGTAGAACATGACAGGGCAAACTCCCACAACATCGGGTCCTCCGTTGCTGCCCACCTAGGGATGCAAGGCGGGTAGCCACAAAATCCACAAATAGGTCATTTTTTGCGGATACCGCGGGGTATCCTCAAAAAATGACCTATTTGTGGATTTTGCGGCTACCCGCCTTGCATTCCTATGCCCACCCTTGCTCAGAGCAGCAAGGCTGTTCGAACTCAGAGAGGAGATTAGGGTCGGCCGAGCATGTGGCTTTAGGCCAACCCCTATCTACCCAAGTCCAAGTCAAACTCCCTCCCGACCATTGTGGTAGGGTCGACGAGGGTAGGTGGCCCTGGACGCTCGTCGGACTTAAAATGTGCTACCACCGGCCTTGGCCATAGCACCAAAGCTGACGACGATGGCGTGCAGTGTGGCATGTGCACAACGCGCATGGATGGAGTGCCTTGCCAACCT
Organism: Hordeum pubiflorum; assembly: GCA_000582825.1. NCBI lineage: Eukaryota > Viridiplantae > Streptophyta > Magnoliopsida > Poales > Poaceae > Hordeum > Hordeum pubiflorum. Next base: position 25,992 of record CBMN010035188.1, on the reverse strand, counting down.
GCCACCGGCCCTACCTCAAATGCGGCCACTGGTAGTGGTAGCATGGTGCAACCAAGGGCAGTCACGGGCAACGTGTCAGAAGTGGTAGCAATGAAGGCACCGTCGAGGAAGCATGAAGGTAGCCACCCGTTGCGCAGAGGAGAGGCAATTGAGATATCTGTCACGAAGCTCCACATGGAGTGGTTGTGGCCCGCTAGTGAGCGTCCATGATATCTCAACTCCAGCAGCCTGCTTGGACGCTGAAGGAGCTACAAGAGCACCAGCACGAGGCATGATCTTCTGCCATCTGTTGGTGTCGAGTGGGGAGGTCCGACGATGCGGTCCTAGGCACTAGTGAACTGGAACGCGACAACTAGTAGACATATAGCCCGAGTCCACACAGTGCACTCTGGACTGGCATTACAAACGACGGTGCCGACGCTGATGTCTGTGCCTCCTGGGTGTCCAGTGGCCAAGGCTTACAATTTCGGAAATAAAAAAATTTCGGACCCCGCCGAAAAGGTCGAAATTTCAGGTTAAATTCAAACAAATTCACTTTTTTAAAATTGACTATACTTTTCTAGAAACTATGTCGAAGCCTTTTTAAACCACAATCATATATAACAGCCAAGAAATAGTATTTAAAATCATGACTCCGGTGAAATACAATAGCTCAATTCCCGAGGTCGAAATTTCGGGTTAAATTCAAACAAATTCACTTTTTTAAAATTGACTATACTTTTCTAGAAACTATGTCGAAGCCTTTTTAAACCACAATCATATATAAAAGCCAAGAAATAGTATTTAAAATCATGACTCCGGTGAAATACAATAGCTCAATTCCCGAAATAAAAAATTTCGGACCCTGCCGAAAAAGCCGAAATTTCAAAAATTTCGGTCCGAAATGGTAAGCCCTGCCCGTGGCATGAGGACGTCGGTCGGGCCTGCCATCTCCAAATGCGTAACCATGACAGAACGCAGCTTCGGGCACTTTGGGACGGTGCGGCGCGGCGCGGTGCGTCCGTAGTCTAGAAGCCTCCAATCCCGCGCCGCCCCGCAACCCACCGCGGCAAAGAACACAGCCGAAGGCGAACAACATCGAGGTAAGAGGCAGGAGAGGCGAATGCCGCGCAGGGAAGAAGGGGGAGGCCGCCGGGGAGAGGGCAGAGGCACTCACATCGAACGACGGATGGGAAGCAGAGGGGAAGGCGCAGACAGAGGCTGACAGCCGGTGGGCTTGGGGAGACAGGTTTCAGGGAGGAGCACGGGGAGCAGTGGGGGCCGGAATCTGGCCCTCCAAGCGATGGATCTAGGCTTCGGGGTGTCTGAGGGCCTGCTCGGTACAGCGGCCCGGCGCGGTGCGGCGCGGGACTGAACAGTAACGCTGGTTAAAATATAGTATGTGCACAGTACGGGTCCCACGCCGCGCTTGGGAAACGAGCACCGTCTGATCTGTGCTCTGCTCAAATAATTGCCACCCAGCTTATATGCTTTCTGACTGTATGTTTACTTTCATGTTATAGCTTGTTGCCAAGGACATGAATGCACGTTTCTAAACATGTTGCATTAATTCTGGCAGAGGAGCTCAGAATCCAATACTCTTTCTGTCGATCCAACCCTGGAGCTCCGTTTCCCATTCAAGCTGGAGACAGATATACCATGCTGCCTGCAGCTAACAAACAAGACCGATGGCTGCATTGCATATAACATAAACATAAACCAGACCAAGTATTATGTGAAGCCAAGCAAAGGAGTTATGCCACCATGTTCGAAATGCTATATCTCGGTGACGTTGCGTGCACAGGAGGAGGCACCTCCGAATATGCAGTGCTACGACATGTTCCTTGTGCAGAGTATTAATATCAGCGAGGACCTGACATCTAATGACATCACTGAAGATCTCTTTAAAAAAGCCATGGAGAAGAAGGTGGTGGATGTGGTCAAACTGCCAATTATTTATGTTGCACACTAGATCTCTAGTATAGTCGAGTTACTTTTATCAGAACATGATGGCACACCCTTTGTGTTTGTCTTTTGGTCCCCTTTTCTTCTTACAGACTGTCACACATAAAAAATTGTTTTTTAAAACGAACCCGCAGAAGAGCTGTTTGTTATATTAAAAGAGAAGTGTAGTCCTGAAAGTCCAAAAAAGACAGCAATTTGATTCTGACTGATTGTGACATGTTCTTGTATATCTATGCCCTGGAACATATAGAACTACTTCCAAGTCCATCTAGGTTATTCTCCATTGCTTATTACAAAGTAAATATATATAAGGTTACTGAGTTAAATGAAAAAAAAAATTTGATCTATCCTTTGAAATTAAAACATCTGTTGGTGTGTCAAAATAAGTTTAGGGTGGTTGGGATGAACGTTGGCTGCATGTATCTGGTCAACAGCTTCTGCTTCCATCGTCTCTGTGTGGCAATCGATAGTCACGCTGACTTTTTGAAGCGAAGTGAGGTACTCCAAGCCGACATGGTCGTAGATATATTGGCATTTTGTTATCGTCATGGACCAATCACACCCGACCATAAATGAAATCTCTTCGAGGTTTGGCATGACGGCCGGTGCTCTTGCACACTCATCCTTCTTTCTAGAACCAAGCACTATATCATCTATTCCATTCCATAGGGTAAATGAAACAGTTGAGTCCTCATTGAGAACAAACAGGACCATTGAATCAGGAAACCTGCAGCATCTCAATTTCTGGAAGCAACCATCAGTGGCAATGTTAGCTACTGTTACTGTGGATTCTGTTGTCAGTGCAAGGTGACGGAGCTCTGGCAGACTACCGAGTATTTGCATGCTCTGCTCATCCATAGAGATCACTGTCAATTCCGCGTGGGAGAGATTGGTAAGGCACGAAGGATTGATGCACGAGGGTAGCCTAGAGAAACAGAGTGTTGACGCAAGCAAATGTCGGAGATGTACCGGCAGTGCCACTACGTCGAATGTTGTTCCAAGGAAATAATTAGAATCTGATAAACCATGCTCCAGTTTTAGACTCCGGATGTTGTGGAGATTTTGTACCGACTTCGGAAGATCTGATATCATTCTGTTATTTATTTGACGAACCATAACCGTAAGCACCCTGAGCTCACTCAGTTTGCCCAGTTCCTTTAACTGCCCCTCGTACTTGTCGCGTTCATCACATTCAATTAGCAACTCCTGCAGGGACACCAGCTTCTCAATTACCCCATTCGGCACTCTCGTACCCCAAGCTCGTAGGCATACCAACCGAGTTAGCTGGCCTATGCTCGGTGGCAGTTCTTCCATGAAGAAGTTTTGCACCAGGTCCAGTGTCTGCAGAAACTTCAGAGCTCCTATTTCTTTCGGGAGCTCATGCATGTTTGTGTGTTTTAACCCAAGGAACCTCAAATGAGGTAATCTGCCAAGATTTTTTGCGTTGTGCCAGCTCTTTGAATATACGTTCTCTAAATCTAGAACACGCAAGAGCTCAAGGCTGAAAAACCAGAGCTCCTTCTCGACATAACACCTATAGGCAGTGAATGACCTCACTTTATGCATCCCATTGTGATTATCCAGATGAGCATCGATTTTGCTCCTTTGGTGTTGTGCTAACCTGCGTGCACATCTTATTGATAATGTGCCTTCATTATTATTTAATATTGTGACATGGTTTTCTTCACTTGACAAAGAACGGAGGAGATCAAGCATCATATCATGAACACGACAACCATATATGATACCGTTGTACTTTGATACCACTGCTTGGATCATACTTCTGTTGACAAGGTCATTGAAGTATCCCTCTCCAACCTCAAATAACCCAATTCCTGATTTCTTTTGGACAAAATCTTCAGCTATCCATTTCCATATCAATGAGCTCTTATCAATAATGTAATCTTCTGGGAATGCACTTAGATACAATAAACATGTCCTTAGTTGACATGGAAGATCATAGTAGCTAAGAGACAATATCCAATTAGTTCTATCTACTTGCACATTATCTGTGTTTCTAAAACCAAAGGAATTGCAAAGCTCAAACCATTCCCCCCTTGACTTATGCACCAATAAACTAGCCATTGTGATGATAGCTAATGGTATACCACCACATTTCTTTAGAATCTCAACAGACACTTCATTCACTTGATTGTCAGGATAATTACCTTCTCTGCCAAATATCCTTGTATAGAATAACCTTTTGGAGTTATCATCTGAAAGTGGTTGTAGCCTGTAAACCCTACCACCGGTGACTTCATCAAGCAGCTTACGAGTAGTTGAGATTATTTTACTACCTCTATTATTCTCAACCAATGCCAATTTTATTGTTTCCCAAGATTGTGTTTCCCATAAATCGTCGATAACAATAATGTATCTATTGTAGTGCAAGAGCCTAAGTTAGTAGAACCATTTAAGAATCATATAAATATATATTGAATATGACAAGAAAAAACAAGCTGACAAATTAAATAGCTATAAATCTAACAGAAATATCAACACTCCTAGTGCCTAATGTCTTAGTTTTGATATATTGCATATGAAGTTGTTATATGATACAAGCATTAATTGCATCTGTAGTTGATTTCTAAAGAATTCTTCATGGCCATCCAAATTAATGATGAGATGCAAAATAAGGGGACATTAACTCATGTATCTTATGTTTTGCATATTGAGCCTAGTTGTTTCATATTGAGCAACACATTCCCTTGTATAAATTGTTTATTACCACCTGACACTTTTTCTTAACTGGACCCCTAATTAATGCCTAAGAAACATACGAGAAATAATTCATCTTAGTTCAATTCATAATAAAATATAAACCTCTCATAGACTTATACTTTGAAATGTGTCATCAAACAAAGTGGTCTTGACAAAAGTTGTAATGTAAATGTTTGTAACCTAAATCAAGTATGTACAACGTCTGTTATGTAGTATCTGAAGATATAACTAGACAAGGATTAAAGAAACACTCGTAAGCATAAGTAGTTGTAATGTAAATGCACTCATAAGCATTAAAGAAGCTATTTCATACCTCTTTCTCCCAAGGAAATCTTGGAGTTGGTTGATGAGCTGCCTTTCATCCAATATTGACAGGTTGACCATATCATTGTATCTGTGCTTGTCAAGATCTATAAGGATGTCCCTGAAGACTTTCTTCAGGCAAGGGTTTCGTCCAACCGGAACAAAAGCCCCACAATCGAACTGAGGTTTCAGCTTATCATACACTGCTTTTGCAAGAGTAGTCTTTCCCAATCCTCCAGTTCCAAAGACCGAAACAATATTTAACTTGTCTTTGGACACCTCGTGTTTCTGGACAGACAACATTGATATGAGTTCGCCCATCGTTCTTTCGATGCCAACAAGCTGTGTCACATCTCTATACATAGCCTCAAGGCGAGGATCAATTGTCGAACAAGAAGCAAGGCGAGGATCTATGGTCGAAGTTGCTTCTAGCTTGGCCAAAACCTTGTCGACTTTGCACCTACCACGCCTCTCGTCTACCTCTCTTAGCTTCTTCTTGATATCCTTGATAGCACTTGCGATGTCACGGCGAACTTTGAACTTGCTTAAGCCGAACAGGTTGCTCATCATCTCCCCTAGGCGTTCAACGACTTTTCCCTTATCTGCATCTTGGTCCTGGCGGCCGCCGCCGCCGTAGAGACGCACAAGGAAGGTGTCCAAGACGTCTTCCATGTCATACGACGCCTCCCGGACGTCGCGCGCCCAGAGCCTGACCTGTGGGTCGAGCTGGTCATGCGGCACCTGCGCCACCATGCAAAGGGCGACGTGCGTGCTCTCGAGCTCCTTTGCCAGGGAGTCGACTTGTGACCTGAGGCTCTTGTGCAGCTTGTATTCATCTTGGAGAAGCTGGAGCAGCTTGGTGGCAAGGTTGCCCATGGCCCCCGCCACCAGATTCATGCTCGTGAGCTCGACGCAGCCCTAGGACATATGTGCTGCTGTGTTGGTGTGGAGTGGACGAAGCAAGTGCTAGCTTGTGTGCACATATGCCGGGCATATTACATGTTTCCCTTATCTCAACTGCTCCGCCTCATTTGTTTATCTGTATGCTCGTCTGGCGTGATTTAACGGGCATGGCGATTGACCCACAGCATCTCGTTTGTTATATGCTTTTGTCATCTCGATCGTTCCACATAGCAAGGCACGCAGGAAAATGTAACTCTCCAAGCACAATTGCTTAGCTTCTTTCGTATTCAGTTTTTAAATATTTTTCGTAGTTGACTTTTTGAAATTTTAATATTTTTTTTCAGATTTAAAAAAAGTAAAAAGTCTATATAACCCCTGAAGTATATAGGGTGGAATACATCACCCACTGAACTATGAAACCAGATGTTTTGCACCTTAAAGTATAAAAAACCGGCCAAATAACCCCCTGAGTGGTTTTGATGACATGGCATGTTGATGTGTTCAAATCACCCCTCCAACTATTTCAGTTGATGCATTCTACCCCTTGATAAATTTGTATTTTTTGTTTCTCCATGTGCGAATTGAGTTTTGAAGTTTAAATTTGTAAGGTTATGGAAGACAATATAACTTATGCTAAAAATATTTATGGTGATTTTATCATAATTTTTATTAATTAGACATTTAATAGTAAATTAAATTTGCTAATACAAAATTGTAAAGAAAAATAATCAAAAAAATCACCATTTATTTTTATAATACAAGTTATGACCCCAACTATCACTCTACAAAATTTAAACTTCAAATTCAATTTGTAGACGAAGAAACAAAAAATACAAATTTATCAAGGGGTAGAATGTACCGACTGAAATAGTTTGAGGGGTGATTTGGACACATCAGCATGCCACGTCATCAAAACCACCCACCAAAACCACTCAGTGGATTATTTATCCGGTTTTTGATACTTTAGGGTGCAAAACATTCGGTTTTGTAGTTCAGGGGGTGATGTATTCCACCCCATATATTTCAGGGGGTTATATAGACTTTTTCCTTAAAAAAATTGTAAGTTGCCATTTATCTTTTTATGACTTGTTTTATGAATAAAGATAGTTTGATATTAACTCGTGTTTTTATAAAGTTTTATAATTTTTAAATAAAATAAATAAATAAAGTTTTTTAAAATGGTCAACTACGATAAAAGTACCTCCGTTCGGTTTTATTTGACGTTTCGGACACAGAAAAGCTACTGGAGATGGCCTGGGAATCATTGTCGGAACGACAAACATACAAAAACAGAGGGAGTATCATTTAGGCCTCCTTAGAAATGGAGGAATTTTTTTTCTGTTCTTGAGTTTTTCCTGTGTTTTTCAATTGTTTCCTGTAAAATTTCTGTGCGAATCCTGTGAAAATTCTGCGTTCCAAAGAAGGCCGAGTTGAGTGCTCCATGAAGTTAGGCGGAGCAGCTTCTTCCCGTGGAGCTCGCTGCATTAGAATTGTTCATCACCACTACTACACAAAGTATTTTTAGTGGGGGGTCTGGACTTATTTCTAATCTAGGTTTATTTGTCTGACTTTACACTCGTGGCACTATAAATCATGATTACAATGATGGGCGCTACCCGGCACTAGAAATCAATCCGAGACGGTAGATGCCACACCCAAAGTCGGCTGAGACTGGATACACTCGCGCGCTGCTTGCCGGCCATGCCGCTGGCACCGCTCGTCCCTAGCCGCCTTCCCGACACCTCGTCTCATTCGCATCGTTGCTCGTGCTGCCATCCTCGTCGCCGGCCGTGTTGCTGCTCGTGTTGCTGTAATCGCCCCGCGTCGCCACTGCTGGAGCCGCACGGCTGTCGGAGTCGCTCTGTGTCACCGCCTTGCCGCCCAGCGCAGCCGCAGGTACGTCAGACCTGCCCCGCCGCCCAGAGACGTGTACCGCACGCCGCAGCCAATCGGCGCCGCCGCACACCACCATTGCTGATTTGCTGTAGCCGAGCACCACCGCTGGCTGGAGCAGCCTGCCTCCGCCAGCGCTCTTGCTCCAGCACTGGCGTGCTAGAGGCTGGTGAGTGTTAGGATTTGTGTCGAATATTTGTACGGAGTCCAGTTACGATAAGACTTAGAATTGTACTAGCCGTATATGGTAGAATTTGTGTCAAACTCTATAACCCGGATCTCCACATAAATATTACCGAGACGAACATGCAGTATGATCACAGACTACAACAGGTGGTTTGGCTTGAGCGTGCGGCGCGGTGTGCCTAGATGTCAGCATACCTACTGTTTATAGGGAGAGGTGTCTGTAGTCAGGTCCGAAGATATAGGCTTCGACTGAACCTCGTCAACAAATGTCGTGCCACTGTTGTAGTATGTGATCATACTGCATGTTCGTCTCGGTAGATCCAATCGTCGCTTCCTTAGGTGGAGATTAGCAGGCAGCTCGTCGCTGGAGAAGGCTAATTTCTAATAGCGAGTGTCTGTTTGCCACGCCTTGTCGGCGCTCAGGCCGTCGGCGAGCCTCCCCAAACCAATGCTATAGTCTGTTTTTTTTTTTATAATTGACATATATTTATATTAAGGCAGCTGCAAGCTTACAAAGATACCCTTGTGAAAAGGGGAAATTGCAACCAAGCTTACAAAAACACCCTCATTAAAGAGGTGAATTACATCAACCAAACATGCCACATCTCCAAACACGCGTCTCACGCTCAAGAAGATCCTAGACGTGTGTCGCGCATGCTTGTCGTCGTCTTCAACGCCGACGAAGAGGAAACCGAGAAGCGGAGGCAACAGAGACACGATGGGTGCATGATGCCGGGGCGGACTAACCTCGCAAAGCGAAGGTTTCAAGCGGGCATGGACACCAGAGAAGTTCCAGATCACCTTCAACGAACTGAAGATAAAATTGTTGCCGTCGTTGAAGTGTCGATGGCCGGCATCACATGAACCCTGGTGGAACAGTTTCTTCCTAGCACTGGAGCGAAGGGGACAACTTTGGAGGCAGCAGTGATGAATCAGCTGTAGGGTTACGGGGTGGCTACGCTAGCGCAAAACAAAATTTTCGACCCCATAAAACCAAGAACTGCTGCTGTAATAGATCACGGGATTACCGCTAGACGCGCAGATGCAGCGGAACCGTCTCGAGGAAGACGAACGCATCGAGCAGTGCCGTGCAGTTGCCAATGTCCTACTGGTCCTCGCGTGGTTCGTCCTTGTGCACCAGATGCAGCACCTCCGAGATATCCACACGTACAGGGAGGAAGCGTCGCGCACCGGATTGCTAGGTCCACGAGCGCAACGTCCCAAGGGCGAGGAGGGCGCGGCTGCTGCTGGGCTAATCAGGGTTGAACCCTAGCTGCGCCCTCTCCCCTCATTATATAGGCGTCCCTAATGGGCTCCTGAAACCGAGGCCCATTAGTACTCCTAAACCTGGTCTAATTTGGATCCAATCCGAATTAGGCTTGCATCCCCTTAAGTGTGTGACCCTATAGGTTCACGCACACATAGACATGGCCTGAGTACTCCTACTCAGCCCAATAGTTGATAGCGGCCTCTAGCAAGACGTGTCAACTCCTATGTATACGTAAAGATCATATCAGACGAACCATCACAACATCATGTATATACTATTCCTTTTGTCTCACAATATTTGGTCTAGCTCCAAGCTGACCTCTCTTTCTTGATGCTGTGACTCGGAATCCTTTTATGGTTAACACTTAACCCTAGCATGGCATGCAACAAGGTTTACCAGAAGACAGGACTGATCTACTCTACCTGTCGGATGTGAAAGGTCATCATCCGGAGATTGGTGGCAAATCCAAATGATAGTGGATTCAATCCCAACAACATTCGTCTCCACCTTTCCCACACTTTGGGAAGGAAGGCAAGTGATATTCATCACTAGAAGCCTGCTCAAGTACATTCTTGGAAGGACCCAACTCTGCGAAACAGGATCTCAAGCCTCAACAGCCTATGATGTGCCAGTAGCAGAGACAGAGGAACCTCTTCAGAAGTACCATGCAACTTGTTCTGTTAGCAATTGGATTGTTAGCAAATGGAAGATAGGATTGTTAGCAAATGGAAGATAGGATCGTTTTTTGCACCCGCTGCCGTTGTACTCCCTAGGGTTGCCCAAGCCACCCCCTTGGCCGCCCTCAGCCTTCTCTCTTGTATATATTCAGTAGCCTATATTATATTAGATGGGTTTTTCTTAGGTTAATCTTTCAAGAACAGTTTCGTTGTTGATCGGTTTGTGGAACCCCAACTTGTGAGCTTAATCTTTCCTATTTACAATTTCAGTTTGCATCTATTGTGTTCTTGCTTGTATTCTTCCAGCCAGGGATAAGCCTTCTTGGTGAGTTCAATTTGTGTTTGTATGGATTGATAACCAACAGAGCAGTGGTGTAGCGATTACAGAGTTCGAATCGTGTTGATAAGAAGCCAGATTGTCAACATCGAGATCTCCACCAATCCATAGTTACCTCCACCTGACAGAAGATCGGGACCCTATATCCCCTTCCCATCAAGTGGTATTCAGAGCAAGGTTTACCATCAGGTTTGCCTGCCTTTATCTTAGTAAATTAGTTTTCCTTCCGTCCTATAGTCCACATAATAAAGCCATATCAAAAGTTAGGGTTTGTAGTTCGTCTTGTACTATCGCCATATTTAGCCTTTGCACTTTCGTTTGTAGAGTCGTATTATTGAGTTTGTGTCCTTTGTCGTGGTCTTGTTGCTAGTTTAGATGAAGTTCTTAGATTGGTTTTGAGTTTTGTATCTTGCAGCCGTGTCCTTTTTCATCATGTCATCTCGTCCAATTCGGATTCCTCTCTATCCAGTTTGGTATTTTAATGATATCTCCCACATACGAACTTGGATTTTAATGTTCTTATACTTTCAGAAAAGCTTAGAAAATTATCTACAACTTTGTCAATTGTGAATTTTCTAGAAAAAATCGTTATCATGGTGTAATTCCTATTGCAGACAAATCTATTTGTGATCTAAAAATTTCTGAGAAGTCTATGTTTCGGGGTTAATATCTCCCACTTCCTTTATCCAAATGAGGTGTTTCATATATTGAAAGGAAAGATAACAAGTAGATCTACAACTTTAGTATTATAATCTTTTGCATTTGAGGCCGTTAAAAGTGAGAAATAGTAAGTTAGGGTAGAAAATCTGTGATTTCCAGACGAGAGGTTTGTGCTAGTTCTAAGTTGTCACTCGTTCTTGCAGCACTTTTGACAAAAAAAGAAATAAAAAAGGCCAGTACATAAAAAAGATTCGCACAAAAAAATTAAAAGGATAAGATAAGAAAATTCAAAGTGTATGGGATTTGCTTGTATCCTTTGTGTCATTTGTGCTTTGTGTATGTGATTTGCTTGCTTAAGCTAGTTCTAGAAACAAGTTTAGGACACTTATTCAATTTTACTATCTGATTTTGAATTGTGTTCTAGCCACATATATAGCCTCCCAAGCTCCACATATATTCTTATGGTCAGTACAGGTTCGATCCTTGCAATCACTTCGCTCGCATCCGTACGGTATCACAATCCAGCTGCCGGTTGTACCATCTGCTTTGCATTGGTAAGAATATTTGCAAGAGCTTGATAAGATGTTTGAGAGTGTGTGATTCCACAATACATACTTAGTAATTGATAGAAAAATATATATTTGTGTGTTTTCTTGTTTTCTTTATTAATGACAGGTTACACCTCTTTATATACTGGAGTTATGAAGATATTTGAGAGACACAAAATTGTTGCCGCCTCTTCTTCCAAAGGTCATTCTATTCTTAAGTCTCTTCCTATTTATGATGATTCAAATGTTGATGAGTACATTAGATGAAAAATAAAGATAGATGAATTTTTTGCACAATATCGTTTATGTAATAGAAGAAAGATAAAAATTGCTACAAGTTTTTTAAAGGAACATGCTTTGCTATGGTGGAATAATTTGCATGCTGATAATATAACTCAAACTTGGCATAATATGAAAATACTTACGGGAGAACAATTTACTCTTCATGCCATACTGTGTCCTTCTGTGTGTCTAACCTTTTGCAGGATAGTATGAGTTGTTTGCCACAGCAAATTTCGAGTGATCAGATGGTGAAAGCGGAGCAAAATGAATGCAATCATTTGTTTTGGTTAGCATTTGCTGTGATGGAAAGCCGCTGTCAAATCATTATTAATGAACAGACTTGCCATGACCTTGTTAGTTCCGACTTGGTTAAGAAACTTCGCTTGACCACAGAGCCATACCCATGTCCCTACTACATCCAATGGCCAATTCTTGTGGTAAGTTTCAGGTAAACAAAATTAGCAAAAATCAATTTTCAATTGGTACATACCCTTACCGCATTTACGCCTTCACGTTTGGAAGGGTGCAATAGATAAACCTTAGTGTTAACTAGGATGTTTAGGATAAAATAAGGTTTATCTTATGCACTTGTTTGAGTCGTTTAGTTGAGCGATTAGCGAACTAATTCACCCCTCGCTCACTCGGATCGGTCTCACTACAGTGTCCCCCCGCCATGGGCCTCGACCTCTAAATCTCCATGACCTGGTCTCACCTCGATTCGATGTCGCCACACTCACGTGTTCATGCACCTTCACTCAATGCCTTGAATGGATGATGCACAACACCACGTAGCTTCCTTTTGCCCTAGTATCGACTGCCCTTCCCCACCACATAATATTAGGCACGAGCCCATCATACTACCGCACAGCCTGTCAACACACATCATCGCTGGTCTGAAGCAACTTGCCGTCGACCACCGTGCCATTAATCTACTTAGGCCCCGTTAGGTTCTTTAGGGCTAAATAAAAGTGACAAAAGTTTAGGCCTAAACCTTATTCCCTCCTGTTTGGTTCCAAGGACTAAAGCAGGGACTAAAGCATTTATTTAGGGACAAAAAGACCTCAATACCCCCACTCCTCACTTCCTCCGTCGCTTCCCTCTCTCTCTTCCCCCTCTCTCCCTTCTCTCTTCCTGCTCCTGCCCCCTGCCCCCGCCTCCAGCTACCTCGCCTTGCCACGTCACCATGGGATCCGCCTCCCTTTCGCCTCCGCGCTCTGCCACGGGCGCACCGCTGCGGGATCCGTCTCCCCTCGCCTCCGTAGTACCCGACGCGGTCGATCCACGCCTGGATCTCGGTGGCAACGGCACCGGCCATGCTCGCGAGCCCACAAGGCGCAGCGTGGCGGAGGGCACGCCGGGATGAGCTCGGCGGAGGGCTCAGTGGAGGGTACGCGAGGTTGAGCTCGGCGGAGGGCTCGACGGAAGCCGCAGGGCGATGGAGCGGAGGCGCGGCGGCCGCGGGGAGGCGGAGCCCTTCCGGCGCGGAGGCCGCGGGGAGGCGGAGCTCGCCGGCCCGCGGAACAGGAGCACTCGACGAGGGCGGATGCAGGTGGGAGGGGGGACCAAGGGCAGGAGGGGTCATTCCCTCCTTTTAGTCCAGTTTAGCACCTCGTTTGGAGCTAATGGGTTTGTGGTAGTTAGTCCCTTTTAGTCCATAGTGTTTGGTTGTTTAGTCCATTTTAGCTGTTAGTTTAGGCAGTTTTGTGTTAGGCCTATATAACTTACCAAACATGCCCTTACACACCACAAAGCAAGGAATCATAGACTTTCCCTACATGTGTAGCTTTGTCTGACTGTATTTAGTCTTCTCCTCGGAGCACTGGTTAGTACACTAGAGTCCGCATACGAAGAAGGAAGTCACCATGACTTCTTGATGAACATATCATGTTTAAATAGCTATAAATAAGGCACAAATAAATAGTTTATGTTTTTAGATGAAATGGTTGATTCTGATTTTATTTATATTTAAAATAAATTAGTTAACTTTACATTAAATCAGATTTTTAATATTTAATTTTTTTTTTGAAAACGCCTTTGGGATGAGCCAAAAGACCACATTTGCCTGATTTGGTTGAATGGTATGCCCAGTTTCATAGTTGGGTCCAGAATCATATCACCTTAACAAATAAAAGCTACAGAATGGGCTGTACTCTTTTTTTCTTGAAGACAACGTTCCCTACTATCGTTCCAAAATCACTGGGAACACGTTCCAACATCGATTGGGACGAAGCTAAGAGGTATACCCCTCTTCGTTCCAAGTTTTTTTAAGTGGCGTACCCCGTTCCTCGTTCCCGTCCCACGTTCCGGTCGTTCCGGGAACCTGGTTACTGAGGTCGCTAGCGAGATGATATTTCATACCTTCTCACCTCCACGTAAGATTAAATAATATTGTTGCCGGCGATTTGAATCACCATTGGAGACGCCCTATGGGCGTCCTCAATGAGCAGCTCCGAGCTAGCTGACGTGGATTTCTTTCCTACGTGTATGAGAGAGAAAGCATAAAATATTTCTCGCTAGCGACGAACTCCTAGCTGATCGATTTGTGTTTCTCGATCTCTTCTCCGTTCAGATTCGCATGCATGGGTGGTGTCTGGCCCCAGCAAAGAGGAGAGAAAATGTAGTATAATGAAAAAACTCGTTGCATGTGGGGCCCATAGCTGTTTCTAGCAAGGATGTGCATATAGCCGTGCATACACTGTTTGCTCACTGTTTCTCATTGTAGACGCAATGTAGCACAGAGTGAAGTGAGATAAGAGATAATGAATAGACGATGGAACAGATTACCTGCTGGAGATAGTCTTAGAGGCGCCCTAAGAGTTCAATGGTCTGCAAGTCATACATGCATTCCTAGAATATATGATCAGAAGACAGATCTGCAGCCTTCTCTTACACCACGGTAGTACCTATAATGCTTAGTCAAAGGTCTAATTCAGACATGTACAGTCACAAGCTGGCAAAGTATAAAGCAAGCAGGCCTAATAAAGCAAATGTGAAACAATAAACATATAGCCTTTGCTGCTTGGGTTGCCGGGCTTACTTGGGCAGCCTTGCCTAGGAGACAACGACTCCCGCGCTTAGTTGACTGGCTAGCCTAGTTAGCTTGGTTAACCTAAGCCAAAAGTATCTTTTTTTTTTTCATTAAGTAGAAAAAAGAAGTACAACAAGATGAAAGGTTACAAGCGATACAGACGGCACAAACTAGCACACACGACCAACTAAAGAAAGCAAAGGGAAAGGAGGAACAGGGCACACAACAGCAAGCAAACTAGAGCCGCGGCCGGCAACAAACTCAATGCCAGACAAACCGAAGCCGAAAGAACAAAACCGAGAAAAGCTCCAAACAGATGATGCCCTCAGGAGGGGAACGCCTCCAGGAATGCCGCCATCATCCGCCCTTTTAGGAACAGCCCAGAAGAGCTGGGTTTTCACCCCGTGGAGCCCCGGAAAAGTGGGCAGCACAAACAGTGCCCTCAAGAGGGTGAACTAGCGCAGCCACTGACGGCTTGGCATAAACCAAGCAAAGCTTTCGCTAGCAAGCCAGAACGGCAACGAACACCGACCGAGAGCCTGACACCTGCACGACCGAAGAAGCTAACGAGCAAAGGGAGAGGGAAGCGACCAAGCTTGACGAGGCAGCCGAAGGAAGGAGGAGAAGTAGAAAGCGCCGGCGCCCAGGAGCCCACATCAAGGACTCGCGGGACAAGAGGGAACGCACCCAGCGCTGGCCGACCAACACCCTGCCGAGGAGGGGGAGGGCAGTAAGCACGCCTCACGGGACCCAGCCGCCGCCGACACCGAGGGCCCCGGCCGCCACTGCCCATGACCTGACCATCTGCCGCCAAGGTCCTCCACAGGACCACGCTGCCACGGATGGGCAAAGAGAGAAGAAGGAAGAGGGAAGGAGGGGGCTCAGCCGGCTCGGTGCCGATCCAAGCCACCCAGCTGACTAACACCCTGCCGAGGAGAGGGAGGGCAGCAAGCACGCCTCACCGGGACCTAGCCACCGCAGACACCGAGGGCCCCGGCCACCACTGCCCACGACCTGACCATCCGCCGCCAAGGTCCTCCACAGGACCGCGCCGCCACGGATGGCCAAAGAGAGATGAAGGAAGATGGAAGGAGGGGGCTCGGCCGGCTCGGTGCTGAGCCAAGCCACCCACGTCCATCGAGGATCAGGGGCGACGGCGGCCGGGGAAGGAGAGAGGCGGCGCCGGGGGAGGGGCGGAGGGTCTTTAGGGCGTCTCGGGAGCAGCTTCTCTGTCCAGACTATTCTTGGGTCACCAAATCGGTGAGCCAACGTTAGCCACCCGGCCCTTATGCGGTCACATTTTGGCTGGTCTGACAAGATCCTGCATCGTTACCATACACACACACCTTGGCCAGCTATAGCTTGTCTAAACTAACTATAGACTTGTTTGCGCCATAGAAATCTCAGTAATTTTCGTGGACCAAAAGCCAAAGAAAATAATCATAGCGCTAATTTTGTCGGCCACCGGCCGCTTGGAATTAGGAGTCAAAAATTACGTTAATGATCGTGAAAGTTACATAATTTCCGTTGGTTTTTGTGAAACCCGCAAAAAATTATTTGGTTGATTTTCGTCGGTTTTCCTAGCCCTAGCACTATTATACTGAAACATGTGCGTATGTTATATGGACCAAGATAGCAAATCTGATCGAGCTGCAAACAACAATTAGATAGGTACAGTGGAGAAAAAGATTCTGTCCAACACACGGTAGCCCAAACTAAAAGAAACATTGGGTGGTGGTCGGAGACTCGGAGGGAGGCTTCGCTTCGGTCCATGTGGATGGGAGGCAGATGTTTCTAACGAGTTCAAAGTTAGTGCTTCGAGGAAATTAAAGATAGATATACAAGGAGTGGATCGAATTATGTACGAGGTACGACTGTCAAAGACTCAAAGCACATTGCCATGCATGTGGGCAAAGGTAGATTCTTAACTTTCAAAAGATACAGGCATGCACCAGCAGGCAGCAGGCAAGGCAGTGAATAAAGAAGCGCAAGCGCATCTCGAACACCTGAGCTGATGCAATGGATTATGGGTGTGGGACGGCCACTGTATATATTGCAGTGCTCTGCTGATTGATCTCCATGGCCTCTGATCAGCTAGCATAGGACTTTGATCCCTATACTTGGGGTGGAGGGCATTTAGATGCATGCGGAGCTAGATCTCCCAACCTTACGGTAACCCTATTTTAATTTTAACATTTTCTCTATATATATCTATATATCAATATAATTTATATGCAACTTACCGTGTCAAAGCTCATTGTTTTTATCTTAAGTTAGATTTTTCTATTTTACCTAAATTTAGAGAAAATATACAATGCGAGATGTCTTGAGTCTTGACGACAGTGACAAAACTAAACTGAACTAGAATTTGGAATGGAGGAGCAGCATGTCCACGTGTGCTCATTACATATTGATTCGCTGTTCTAATGGTGATTGGTGAGTTTGTAATAATTTTGGCAGCAATCAGCCAGAGTATGGAACCACGGAGTCCTACTCCTACGGGCGGCATCTGCTCGAACGCTGCATTGCAGGAAGAGCTGCGTTGCCCCCGCGATGCCGTGGCAGCCTTCTACGGCACCATGGGACGGCAGATATGGCTGGGGAACGCGCTGCTCCTCGCCAGCGCCGACCGGCGTCATGGTCGGCATCGGCAGCTACGGCCGGCGGTACCGCCACCACTGCTTCACCCGCTTCGTCTTCCTCGGCGCCAACACGCTCTTCCTGCCCGTCGTCTCCTTCGTCGTCTCCACCCTCCGCGACAGCTCCAACGACTACGTCAACAGATCAGCGGAGGACGGGGGCACAAGCCTGGTGGCGCTGTGCCACTCCGTGT
This sequence comes from Hordeum pubiflorum, assembly GCA_000582825.1. Lineage (NCBI taxonomy): Eukaryota > Viridiplantae > Streptophyta > Magnoliopsida > Poales > Poaceae > Hordeum > Hordeum pubiflorum. The sequence continues at coordinate 8,407 of CBMN010035188.1, read as the reverse complement.
TCCACCCGTGCATGGTCATAACATGGGCCTTCCTTGTTCAGATGGCGGCTCTCAGCACTGTCTCGGTCGTCGCCATTGACGGCAGAGAAGGTAGAAGGGTGGGGCCTCCTTGGGAGCTGCTTGTCAAGGGGGTCTGGACCTTCTACCTCGCTGCCAGCATCACAAACAGCCGGTTTTTCCATGGGCTCTTCCGGATCTCACCGAGTGGAAACCACGGCGGGACGGTGACTCTCATCTGCTCCAAGATCATGTTCGCGCCTTTCGCTCTCATCTGTGCCAAGATTTGGCTCAAATGGTACTCGTACGGGAAGGCCCGGAAATCCTTCGCGCTTGGACGCAACCCTGGTCTTGTGTTTGGGTACATGCAGCAACAACAGCTACAGCAAGCTGCAAGAAGCCAGCGGCATGGTGGACCAGCAATGGTAGGAGAACATCATGATACACTTTGCCCTCCTCTCTTGGTTGTAGGAGAAGATAGCCGGCAAGTGGAGAGGCGGCCTTGGGGGTATGTGTTCAGCGACGTATGGACAATGGATACTGACAGCAGCATTGGATTGGTGACCCTTGACAGAATTTGGAGGCTGGACGGCACGCTTCCGACATCGACACCAAGACTCAAGGACCTCTGCCTGTCCTTTGCACTGTTCAAGCTGCTGAGGTGCCGGTTCGCAAGGTACGATCATCTGCCTACTAACAATGTAAAGCTCGTCAAGTTCTTCTGGGGCAGCCTGCTGCTGAAGGACGGTGACCACGAGAGGGTGCTCAGGGTGATTGCTGATGAACTCTCGTTCGTCCACGACTACTACTACTCGTCGCTGCCGATATCCTACGCCAAGTGGTGGCTGCCTCTCTTGAGCATCTTTCTCTCACTCTTGAGCATAGGCTACTGCGTCGTGGCTGCGTACTTCACTGTCGTGTTTGCAGCCCACCATGCGCGCAAGGAAGGCCGGAGCCAGATCCGCTGCGACTTCTGGTGCAGCAGGCTCCAGGAAGTAACGAGCCAGTCCTGGCGAAAAGAATTTGGGAACCTCTACTTCGACGTGCTGCCAGAATTTGTGCTCCTGGTCTTGGTCATGGTCGCCGAGGTGAGGGACGTGTCTTCCTACATCTGCTCCAACTGGACCAAAGTGGCACTCATCTGCCGTGTCAACTGCGCGTCGTCGTCTTTGCAACGTCAACATGGAGTAGCGCACAGACTGGTTGGCCATTTCTTGCAGTGGAGGTGCAGGATGATGAACCACTGGGATGAGAAAACAGGGCAGTGCTCAGTGCTGGTGCCTCACCCAACTCCAAAGACAACGCTTGTTGGTGTTGTCAGTCGTCTGTTCCATCTGCCAGATGAGAAAAGGAAGGTCAAGGTGCCGGATGCAGTGAAGGTCTGCATCATGGATGCGCTGAGAAGCGCTGCCAGCAGCAGCAGTGGGTGCCAATGCCAGCTAGGCAATGGCAGAATATCTCTGCAGAGGAGCCACGCTGGGAAAACCTTCCTCTGGGCATGCAACGCCGGCAGAAGCACATCAGAGATCATACTCACATGGCACGTCGCCACATGCATCCTTGAGTTCAGGCGCCCTGCAGCTCACCGGCACGATCACACAGGACAAGCTTCTGCGCTGACACCAAGTCCAAACCAACACAAGATCGCTGCCACTCACCTCTCAAAATACTGTGCGTACCTTATGAGCTGGTGTCCGGAGCTTCTTCCCGAGGAGGAAGCATGGAGCAAGAGCCTGTACGAGGCTGTCAAGGCGGACGCCGAGCGTGTCCTCGCCGGTGGCATCGTCATGGCAGGGCCGCCGCCGGAGACAGAGTACCAGGAGCTGGTGCGACTGCTAAGCGCAGGCTCAAATCATCAGGTGCTGAAGAATGGCGCGAGGCTCGGGAAACAGCTGGTGGAGTTGGTCGAGGGAGAGGAGACGGCATGGGCAATCCTCGCCGGCTTCTGGGCGGAGATGATCCTGTCCGTCGCGCCGTCGAGCAACCTCAAAGCGCACAAGAGGGCCATCGCCCGCGGTGGGGAGCTCATCACGCTCCTCTGGGCGTTGCTCTTCCATGCTGGGATCGATAGTAGGCCGGGCGATGAAGCTGACGGCGCTGCTACTGCTGTTGGTGGTACTGTTTAACTGATGTGGCGCTGCAGGCTGCCCGCGTGCAAACCTCGGCGAGCATGTTTGGTTGGTGTTTTCATATCAACCCGTGCGAAAGTATTACGTGTTACAGTACAACATATATATGATCTATTTTTATACTTAATTTTTTTATAATAGCATATCTGGCTACCTTATATGTATGCTTAATTGATTTAAATAATCTTTAACCGATTGCAAAAGTAGGTGATTTTAATATAAATTTGAGGAGTTATTTTTATTAGAGTAAAGTGCATCAGGAGTACCTAAACTATTGTGGGTGTGTCATCTGGGTCCATAACAATTGAAGTGTGCACCAGAGACCCATAAATTATCTAAAGTGTGTCACTGTTTGGACCTAAGTGACATACTTTAAATAGTTTATGGGTCTCTGGTGCATACTTCAATTGTTATGGACTCAGATGACACACCCACAATAGTTTAAGGACTGCTGATGCACTTTACTCTTTTTATTATACTATCAGTTATAACAACTAAGGTGAACAATTTAGATATAAATTAGAGGGGCTATTTGGTATTATCCATCGGAATAGCAAATGTGAGCAGTTAGGTGTAAATTTAGGGTGTTATTTCACATTTTCTTTCATAATGGCAGAGTGGATAATTAATATGTAGTTTTAGGGGTTAGTTAATATTGTTTTTATAATGGCAAAGGTGGGTGATTACTTAAAAAACAGATCCAATAGGTATTAAGATTCTAACCTGTCAATTGATGATCAAATGTTTTTTATTATTATGAGAATTTCTATGATTTTATATTTTTCTAGCGCATCTTGTGAGGATTGACGTGAAATCTTCAAAAGAAGTCTACAATTAGTAATAGTAAGATTAGGCACAAAATATCTATTTAATAGAAAGGTTTCTAGCATCTTTAATGGGAAAAAACTGACAAAAACTGAAGGTAAATTTGAAAATGGAAAAAACCTAAAAAGAAAAAGATATTTGCTTTCGTTGAGAGTTGAACTCAAGACTTTTCATAATGGCAGAGGTGGGTAATTACTTAGACAACAGATTAAATGGCTACCAATATTTCAATCCGCCAATTGATGGTCGGATGTTTCTAATTATTGTGGGAATTTTTACGATCTATCTTTTTTTAGAGCGCTTTGAGAGTAGTGCTTCTTTTAGAACCTTCAATTAGTAATAGTAAGACTAGTACATCACCGCGTAGTATCAGAACGTTAATCAGATGCCATATAGGATTTTTTACCCTAATATGGCAGATCATTAAATATGAGGGAGAATAAACGGCATCTTGAGCAAAAGATTGCTTTTGCACGATATCTTAGGCCGTGTCATGGAATCTAATGGCCTGGGTCCAATTTTGACACAACACCACACCAATTAATTATCAATGTTAGAGACTATACAAATTTTGTTATTTTGTAAAATATGTAAAGCCACCTTTATAACCAGCTATAGGCCCATATTTATTTTTTATAGTTAGAGGTGTTCGGTGTGTTCAAAGTTGAAACATCAAACGACCTATATATAGTATTACGGAGTCTTAGCTTTCTGTTGTAAATGAAAGTAAATCTAGTTTTTTTTTCTCAAACTGTCAATATTCATATAGTTGTTAATAAAAAATCCTAGAATTACATAATAGAATAACAAAAATCATAAAAAACTATATTTTGATACGGCGTGAGTATATTATTTACCGAACCCAATAAAACAAATCGACAAAAGAAAATATATAAAAATAGAAACAAAGAAGGGAACATAATAGAATAATTGCACTACGGTCTTACAGTGGTCGCTATTAAACCCATTGAGTCCATTATTGAGGGGCCAACTCTTTACGGGATGGGAGTGGGCTGACATGGCCTAATTAAAAAGGGGACTGATGCTCTTGCCCTATGAAAGTCTCCAGCTGCATAGCTGGTGTTCTTTGTTATTGGGCCAAGCCCAATCCCCAAAATACTTCTTTTGCCAAGCTTGTTACATGAGCAGTGAGACAAAATGTACTGTACTATCTCATCAGCTCACCAAGACTGTAACCCCGGCGTTTTTTTTATAAAGAAGGATTAGTGCTACAAGGACAAATGACAAATGTGGCCCTCACTTTGAAAGAATTATATTGTAGTTATGCAAGTTTAGTTTCCTGAATAGGTACATGGGGACATGCACACACTAATAGGATTCCGCTCTTTACGAGATGGTATCGAATTCGGGTGTCCCATATGTTAGATTTTTTTTAATTTTTTTTTTTTTTTGGTTTCAGGTTATAGCTGAAGTCAATAAGGCCTGAACTTTACATAGAAGAGGACATGTCGATCGATGGACTCGTGGCCTTAATAAACACTGAGCAAATGCAGCGCTTGCTCTCCGACACGCAGGTTGTCACGTACCGTGTGGATTATGTCGTCCGGCCAGTGGAATATGCAGAACGGACGGATGGGATGGCGTCCGATATGATCCGTCTCGTTTGTCGCTAGTCCAGTCACTGATGGAGTTGGCCGGAGTACGTCCACCACCGTCTGTCTGCCTCCCAAGTCGACGAGTAATTGACTAGTAGCTGCTAATAATTAAGGCATGCCAATAATTAATCAAGCAGCTTGGTCCTGCTCCTGCACCATTATATATTTTGGACTCTATCGGAGTTGTGATATGTAGTTGCTTCAATTAAGAGAAAATTCCCTGTATGTCATTAAAACCTATAACCATCATTTATGTGCCATTAAAAAATATACCATCCCTTTAATGTCATCGATTTAGATTTTCCATCCCTCCAGTGTCATTGCCGTTACAATGCAGTGAACGGCGTCAACTTTTTCCTCCCACCCAGCTCCCCGCACCGCCGTGCCGGCTGCCCGACCTGGCCATGCCCGCACCTGGCCACCGCCGCCGGCACCGCGCCCCTCGGGCCACTCGCGCTCCTCCAGTGCCGCCTGTGTCCGCGGCCGCCGGCACCGCGCCACTTTGGGTTGCTCCCGCGCGCGGCGCTGCCCCGCCCCCGCACGCGGCCATCCTACACGCATCCGAGGCTGCCACCCCGCATGCGCCTACGAGTCGTCCCACCCCCACTGGTGCTGGTGTTGCTTGCCTCGGGTCGTAGAGGATGGAGATGGCGAGCTGCTCGAGCTCGACCTTGGCGGCGTTCGTGCGGCGTGCCCTCCTGAGGGAGCGGAAGCGCGGCGGGGCACGAAAGAGATTTGTAACACCAAAAATTTAGACCCCGGAAATTTTTCTCTAAATCCCGTTCTAATTCAAAATTAGATTTTCAAATCTTTGTTTGTTTGAGTGTATGTTATGAGCTCAACAAATCCTATCAACCTCCAATCTTATCTCGCTTTCTCCAGTTATTTCTCAAAATATCCGGCGAAAGTTCCCACCAAAATTCCTCTCAAAATTCCTTACTCCAAATATTCAAATTCAAATTCCAAACTTCAAATTCAGAAAAAGAAAAACCTCACCCTCTCAGCTTGGACCACTCTCGGCCCAACCCTCTCCCCTTCCGGCCCAGACGAAGCAGCCCACCAGCAGCCTCCTCACTTCTTTCTCTCACTGACAGCCCGACCCCACCTGTCAGCCTCCTCTTCTCCCTATCCCCTTCTTTCCCTCGCCGGCAGGACGGCGAGCCGCCGTGCTGACCGCGCCGAGCCGGGCTGGCGTGGACGCCACGCCCATCCCGCACGCCGCGCCATCCGGGTTTCTCGCCACTGCGTACCGCCACCGCGAATCCCGCCGCCTCGTCCTCCCCTGTTCCGTGTCCAGACCCCTGCGAACACGCCCTCGCCCCTCCGCGCCGTGCCATCTCCGCTCCGCGCCGACCCTGCAGCACGTCGTCGTGCCACCCACGCCCGACGCGCCGCCCACGCCTTGACGCTGCGCGTTGACGCCACCCCCTCCTGCACGACGCGCCGCCGGGAATCCCGCCGTCGCTCATCGCCACCCTGAATTCCGCCGCCTCGACTCCACTGTGCTGCGCCCCGGCGCCGTGGCGACCGCCTCTCCCGTCACGCACGGCGGAGTAGGCCACCAGAGTCGCCGCCGCATTCACTCCCCTCCCCAGGACTACACTGACGCCAGCATCAGGCACTCTGTGCCGGCCGTGGTTGCCCCACCACCCCGTCCTTGACGCCACGCCGCACGAACCCGCGCCGCGCACCCGGCCGAGCTGCGCCGCGCCAGCCGCCCTCACCGCCGCCTATAAAAGGAGGCACCCAGCGCTGGTCACCCTCGCGTCACTCTCCCCGCACACGCGCACTCGGGCGCACTCGCACACACACTCCCTCTCCCTCCTCGCCGGAGCACTCGCGGTGGGCTGACCCACCGGGAAGAGCAACGCCGTGTGTCACCTCGCCGCCGCTCCAAAATCCACCCCACACCGGCTCTGTTCTTGCACACAAGAAGCTCGCCGCGCCATTCTCCACCCATCGGCCACCCCGGCTCGATTGCCCCGGCGGTGAGCTTCTCCTCACCTTCCTCCACCACCGCCCAGCTCCAATTTCTCCTTTCCCTGCCTGCACTGGGCTGTCCGCGGAACTCCTCCGCGGCGGCCATGGCCGCCCGTGGCCGGCCCTCTTCCGTACCTCTACTCACAGCTAGAGCTAGGGGATCGAATCCGCACCGCTCTCCGCTCTCTCTCCGTGCCCTCGCATCAGCAAGCGATGGCCGGAGCAGGCCCGCGGCCAAGCGCCGGCGAGCCCCTTGCTCTGGCGCGGCGGCGCGAGCAGCCGTTCTGCTCGGCCCTGCCTCTGTTCGTTTTCCCTCTCATGCGAATGACCAGTGGGCCCGGCTCTTGATTCGTATGAGTGCATACACAAACAACAGCCACTCGTGCATATTATGTACCGATCTTTTCCCCTATTCATTTACTCCCAAATTAATCCCTCGACCATACGAACTCCGATTCAGTTGGTTCTTCTTTCTAAATTCTTCTAAAATCAATACCTACCACCCAGATTAATCTCATAATTTTAGGAGTTTCCAAGGCCCGCCTACCAGCCAGTGTCCCATTTGACACCGCAGGCATGGACCGTTGACACCATCTCGAAGATATGTTCACAAGCAATCTGGAGATATTTTCTGTTCGTCCAGAATCCAAAAATAGGATTTTATTCTCCAGTTTCAAATATTCGGATTTTGGAATATTCTAAGAATATTCCTCTTCCTTTCTTTTTCTAGATATATATATCTCCATCCCTTCGAAAGTCCATATTTTCCTCGTTCCAACTCCGATTTAGGCGATTCTTGCGTCTAAATTCTCCATAAATCAAGCTCTACGCATCCATGCACACCTCACGACTCTCACATGCTTCGTTGTTGTGTCTACAGAAATCTTCTCACTGTCATGCAACCTCCATGCTCTTGGCGCCATCGCCCCCGCCATGGCCGTCCGTGCCCGTAGCAGTGGCACGCCTTCCTCGACCCCTATCAAGCCCAGCAGTGCGATCGGTCCTCGGCTCAGCGCCTTGCAGCGCAGCACCGAACCGTGGAGCAACGTAGCCATGTGAGCCGGAACCGCTGGTTCAGTCCTTCGAGAAATTCTTTGAATCCTTCTCTCAACACAAACCAAACCCTTGTTGAGCTCATGATGTGCTTGCTTGCTTTGTTTTCCTTGTTTTTGCGCGTAGGCCTTCTCGGAGAGCCCGATCAATCCTGTCCCCGAGACGTTTGACTCGGTGACCGGAGCAAGTATCTGCTACCCCAACAAAGTGAACGGCAAGTCCACTGGACTCTCACTTGATGCATAAATTACCCAGTTTTTGATAAATAACCCATTGCCCTGATAAATGATAAAACCTGCATGTTTTGCTTGCTAAGGAAAAACCTGGTAGGATAGCCACCCGAACCTTTTAGACGTAGCGCGCACAGGTGGATCGCTCACTCAATACTATATACATTAATCTTGTTGGAATCTGGGATGGAAATGGGTTGGTGTGTGCGTTTTCGAAAACATGGGGAAAGACCCCGGCCGCCGACTTCGGTCGACTATGCCACGTGTTAAAGGGTGGAGAACCTGGGTACCGATCTTACGGTTAACTTGGGGCTCGGCCTCGTGGAGAGGACCGGGCGGTGTTTGAGGAAGCTCTGCTCTCCTAAGGACCGAGTTGGAGTCTCATCTTGCCTAACTCTTTATAGTGCAACCACTCGATGTTGTATGCAGCAACACTTGGCCGGAACCCGCGAGGAACAACCTCCCGATACCCGTAGGCTGGGAGCACCGGGGGGCTGGAATGGTGGGAGCCGTGTGTCTGCTGGCACTGAAGCGGCGTCGCGTGTCTGCTGGCACTGATGCGACAGGGCCCATGTCT
>CBMN010035185.1:224-20497 GCA_000582825.1 Hordeum pubiflorum | reverse complement strand
CCCGTCGGTTCCAGGACAAGAGAGAATCGCGTCGGTAGCGGGAGGAACCGCCCGACGGTTTGGGCAAAGGGAGATTTTCCCCTTAATTACATTCTATAATTAATCTTAACACTCGACCATCGAGGAACATATCCGAAGTCTAGCAACTGATACTATTTTGAGGGGCAAGTCTATCTGAAGTGCCGAAGGAGGACTGGATCCGGATTCTGTGATAAGGCTGTGGCAAATTGGCAATGCAGAGAAATGTAGCTGCAGAGTTGCAGAAAATAAACACTTCGGCTGCAGCTGAAATATCCATGTGGTAGTACCCTGAAGCATTTGCTACAGTACATCGGTTGCGGTCTGGCTCTTGGTCTGAACTGTTCGACACGGTGGAGACATCCTCGCATGCAGCACTTCAGGTTTGGATCTCCGGCGCTGCAAAACATTTCTCACTTCAGAGAATCGAACAAGGGGAAATTTGAAACCATACTCATTACGAGAGTTCATCTAGATTTCTTCTGACTCTTTAATAAAAACCCTTAACAAGTCCAGGTACAGAGCAAGTACAGAGTGTGCATACATACGGTAGATACTCTCATCACGTGACACGCCACGGCGCAGCCAGAGGGCAGCAGACGGGGTCAGACGCCGGCGTATGCTTCCGAGTCTGGCATTTGGCTTGCCAGGTTGGCCGCCACATGCAGCGGCGCGGCACGAGCGGTTCCCTCCGGGAATGCCGGCCTGCCTGCCCCAATACCTGAACGGGAGGGGTATCCATCTTGGACGGACGGACGCCGAGGCGGTCGGTGCAGGTACGGTACGGCGCGGCCGGATAGAGTATGCCCGCCGCGAGCAGTCGCGAAGCTTCGCCGCTCCTTCCTTCCTTCCTCTCCGGTCTCCAGGGCTCCAGCTACGAGGAGCCGGGCTGAACGACCGCTGCACGTGCGCCTGTGCGAGCCCATCTGTCGCTCACGCGCGCGCCTGCGCCGGCCTGACAGGCAAGCGACGACGACGATTTCTTTTTTCCCCTCCAATCCAAGCGACGGCGAACTGGTCACTGCCTCGGTGGCCTAGTTAAGGTTTCAGGCTCGATCGTGTGTGTGGATCCCGGACGTGACCGCGTGCTTGCACACCGGCAGACCACACCAGCCTTGCGTGCATGCGTGAGGACGCGCTTGTTCACCCGAACCACTGACCGTACAGCGCATCGTACCGTTGGTGGATCAGCAGTGGAGGGCAACCAGCAAAGCAAGGTGAGCGATTTCTATATTTTTTTTGAAGGGTGTGTCTAGGACACATCTAGATGTGACATAGTTATTGCACATCTAAATAATTAAATAAAGCATAAAAAGAAAAAGAAAAAGGAAAAGAAAATATCCACACGAATCTCCATGAGATATGACTTAGATGTGCAATACATATATCACATCTAGATGTGATTTAGCAAAACCCTTTTTTGGAACATGGGAGCTACACGCACGGGCAGTCGGGCACCGGTCCGTCGTCGTGCGTCGCACGACGTCGCGGGGTAGACGTGCGGTCCAACACGTACGGGAAGAAAAAAACAGACCCCGCTCCCCATGGATCCGCTGCTCCCCGCCGGCGCGCCCCGGATCTTCTTCGGTCCTGCGAGGCTGCGACGTACGCCCGACGCGACCGTGCAACGGCAGGGGCAAAGCGCAAAGTTCCCGCGCGCCCGGTCCAGGACGCCCCCGGCAGCGGTGCCAACTTGTTCCGCTGGGGTGTGTAGCGGCCTCGGCTCCCGGGCGGCAGCGGATTTGGGCGGTCCGACGAGGGGATTTGGAATGTTGGGTGCGCCTCATTTGGTCACCGTGCCGTGAAGCGCAGCTTCCGGACGTACGCCCAACGTTTTCTACGAGCCTCCGGATCGGTCACACGCGCGGTGGCTTCCCAGAGCATGGGAATGTCGTTCTCATGGTAATGACATCTTTTCGTTGGAGGTTCCTTCTTTCTTCCGTGTGTAATGCTTTCGGAGTTTACTCCTGCGCGCCCGAGCGCTAGAACGCTCGATCACAATCTTTTCACCCCCCCTGATTCTAACGGTGGGGGCCCAGGCGCGTAGGACCTTCTCCCCTCAATTACTAAAACAGGAAAGTTTTTACGTTGTCTGAGATCGGCCGCTCCAACGCGCGCGCGTGAGATAGCCATCCCCAATGCTTTCATGCCGTCGGCTACTGAAGTGATAATAAATATAGTATTACTAAATTAGCATGTTTATTGAACTCGATTTTTGTTCTCTCGTAAGTGCATCGTCAACGGTAGTCACTATTTGTCTCCTGCAAATGTCATTTTTATGTACGGACTGTGTCCACCAACAAGATATCGAATGATGTCATCCAACGTTGTCCGCATACATTTCAACACCAAATTAAACTAATCGGACGAAATTCGTGTAAACACGGCAAATTTTCAAATAAACCGGAAGGGATTCATGCAAATACGACGGATTTTCAAATAAACCGGAAGGGATGCATTCAAACACGACGAATTTTATATAAACATGAGGAAATTCATTACATTTCGGACATACTTCAATTAAAAGCAGAAGTCGTCTGGTTTCGGAGGTATAATTCCTAATCTAAATGGCCGTCGACGCCCGTTCCCCGCCGGACTGCCATGAGCCCCGAGAACTGAAACGCCGGCACTTGCCTTCGCCTTCTCCAGCTCATTCCCAGCACCCCCCGCCGCAGCAGCTTGAGCGGCTAACGGCCGATGTTTATCAGCCCGCCAAGCTTGTCGTCAGGTGGAGGGGAAGAGTGGTGGCCTTCTATAAAACCCGAGCGGCGGCGATCTACCATGCACTACTCTTCCTCGCTGCCGGTGGCGCCCACGAACGTGTCGGCTTCGTTGTCGGGGCGGCGGGGAGCGGGCTTTGTGGAGCCGGCGATGTCCTCCTCGTCGTCGCTCTTGCCCACACCTCGTCCGCCGCCTCGTCGAACTCCTTGTAGGCGGCCTCCAGTTTCGCCAGACGCTGGCGGTACCGCCAGCGGTCGAGGCGGATCTAACGGGCGGAGTGGTAGGACTCGATTCGTGCCGCCTACTCTGCCACGTCCTCGTCCGACGCGATCGCCCTGCCGTCGTCGAACTGCTCCTTCGCCGGTCGGTGCGCTCCTCGAGGAGCTGGAGGTTGTAGGGGCGTCGGCCTGCGCCACCCGGAACTACCCCTCTCTCTCATCCAGCACCATGCCCATGTAATAGGCACGGGCCTCGCCGATGGTTATGGTGCAATGCACCGGCGAGGGTGGCGTCGGAGAGGAGGGTGGTGCCGGCTCGTCGTTGGTTGCGTCCTCCATTGGGACATCGTCGGTCTCCGGTTGCCTGCCGGCCTGCCACCTGGCAGCAAGGGCGTCCATCCCCTTTTTCCGCTCTCGCGTGAGCCCATCCGAGAGAGCTTTGAAGCGCAAGGAGACCATGGTGGGAATGATGCGGAGAAGAGAAAGAGACCGGAGGAGGATGAGTGCCGGCTATGGCCGGGACTGGAGTATATATAGCAGGGCGAATGGCAATGGTGGGAGGCATGCGGACGGACGGATGGCGTCGGAGTAGGTTTCTCGGCAACCGCGTGCACCGGGAAGCGGCGTAGACAACGCTCTCTCGGCCGGCGCGCCGCTTCAATGTTGGGCCAGTGAAAGGATGCGCCCGCTTTGGCCAGCCATGAATGCGGTCATTGACGCTCTGGAGCGGCGCTGGCTGTTTTCGGGCAAGAAGGGCACGCGGGCTAGGGATGGGTTTTTGGTGGGCCATGGCGGTCAGAAACGGACGCGGTAGCTGTCCGGACTCCTGCAAAACCCCACGTTTGTCTTCAATTTAGGGGAAAAAACACGGTCCGCCGGACACATACCCCGTGGATAACTTTCGCGGCCTGGACCGCGCGGTCGGGACTTGTGCGGACGGTTCGAGGGTCCGCGTTGGAGATGCCCTAAAGACCGGGCATTTGTGATGCTAGTACACGTTAACAAAATGATAATCCACTAGTATAAGACAAGAACCTAAATGGCATCTAATACAAGGCATGTTCAATCTACTTTTGCAATGTGATCCGTACTTCGTACTACGTACCAAGGGGAGTGCATTCAACGATCTGGTTGGTGTATGAGATTTCCAGATCTCTCGTAATCAAGATTTGTTCTTTTAGCATACGGCAGGTGTTGCTACTTAGTGGTTTCCTAAGTGGTGAGAGTTAGCTTAAACTCGCTCACAAGTTCTAAGTTAAGTTTATCTTATTAAAACACTTACAAGTTATAAGTTTCCTTCTCTTCTTTTTTTGCAATATACAAAGTCTATCTGCAAAAAAGAAGATTTAATTATCTGTGTTTTCTTTTTCGAGTGTACAGGTGGAGATTTTTCTTAAAAAAGGTGTTCTCACTAAAAATGCATATCGTGAAAAAACGTGGAGCTAGTGTTTCCAGATATTTTAAGATGGAACTAATGTTCCCAAGCTAAAAGCTAGCATGTATGTGTGGATGATGCAAAGGCAATCAGCATGAAAGTTCCATATTAAGCGTCAAATTTAAAGGGCAAACCGGCATGTTTATCACAAAAGCATCTGGTTCCATTGTGAATTTTAGGCCTTAGCCACCCCTCTAGTCTACGCCATTAGCCATTAGGGTTTAGGAATGTTCCCCATGAGAATCACAGCAGATAATGCAGGTAAGATCACCCCTAATCATTGCATGCGATCGGCTGCTTCGTGGCAACTTCTGCCCAAGAGCACAAGCTAGGCCATGACCACCATCCTTATACCATAACAGTCTCAAACTATTGGCCTAATCATAATAATAATCTAGCTTCCATCTCGGTTTTTGGATGCTAGTGAAAAACTAATAGAGATGCCTCCAAAGGAATCTATGGGAAGGCAGAGAACACGTATCCAGTGAGGCAAATCATTTTTAAAATAGAAGCCTTGAACGGACTTGCATGGGTCCGAGAACATGATGCACGGTGCCTTTCTTTGTCCTACAGCCTAGATATCGTTTTCTTCTGTGAAGTATATATCTAGATATAGTTGGTATAAAAAGGCTGGCCATATTTCGTTCCATCAATAATGCTAGAGACACACTTTCATGGGAATAGCCAGGGAGAAAGGGACACTCCCGCGGACAATTCTGCATCCATGAACTCTTTTGCCGTCTAGATTTTTTTAAACATGTACTCCGCTAGACAAAAGCGTAAGTCGAGCTTTCGCAAAAAAAAGAGAGGTGCAAGTCTAATCTTTATTTTTAAAACTATAGCATTCACTAAATAAGGCTACAAGCGACCAGAGTTAATTTAAGACTCAGATATGTAGTGGGGATATACAAGGCTAAACAACCTTCCTATCAATAGATACTGGCTCATTCGCAATTCAATTTCTCGTTTGGATTTTAATTAAAAAAAATCTCTTGTGCATTCCAACTATGGATACTCACATACAATAGCTTACAATTATCAATTCTGCACTGCAAGAATTTTGAAGTTTCCTCGAAAAAAATATTTTTTTTTGAAGTTCATATGTTCTACAGAAGATCTCCATTCTCATGGAACCTCCTAGATTGGCGTTGAACACTTGTGTAATACTCGTAAAGTCTCACTCAATTACTCTAAAATACCATGTCAATAACCTTTTGATCACTAGTAAATATATCATAGGAGCCTTCCCTAATGTTTTTCAATAAGAAGTCTTTGGAGATAATTTTAAAATCAAGTCTCACTCAATTTCTAAAATACTCCAAAATACATGAAGTTTCCCCCATAGATAACCAAGGCAGGAGCACTCCCTATTCATATTCATTAAGGAGAGAAAACCAAGTATTTTCAACAGTTATACACAAAACTACATGTGGACTACTCCTCCTCGGTAGACTTGCTGGCACATAGGTGCCGTCGGTGCTTTAGATGTTCTGAAAGTCAAAGTGGAACACTTCGATATATCTAAGGTGCACTCCTTTGAAGACACGCATGTCTCATTCCTTCCACCTGTTCCACATTGTGTATAGCAGATGACCAATGTGGATCGTGCGGGTTTCCTTAGACATGGTACCTATGATCACACTCCATCTCGTGTTGACCAATTGAGGATCATACGCGAGGGTGTTGGAAAGATTCCTCGACCAGCCCTCCAGAAGGCCCCAAACCACGACAGTGAAATGACCGTCATTTGCGGAAGTGAACAACCGTCTTCAGGTTGTTGAGCCAAAGCTAAAAAAATGAGTTCACGAGGCTTTCACCACACTCTTGGAAGGTCCCTGTGAGAATTCTGCTATGAAGGACCAACCATGGAAATAGCTTAGCACCTTGACACAACCTTGGTGTATCAAATCTTGTTGGCTAAAATTTGTTGTGGCATCCATGAAACTAAATGGTACATGCCAAACTCATGGAGTATTCTCCGCTTATGAGCACCAATACATCCAAATTTTATGTGTAAGATTACATATACAACTGTGTTAGGAACATGTAAACCATCCAACCCAAACGATGTACTCTCTTGAGGGCGACATGTAAAGTGTACTTTTAATTGGTTAAGACAAGATTTTGACCAACAATTACTCTATTATTGTGCACTTTTATAACATAAATAAATGTCACTAAATTTCAAAAGAAAAAATTGGAAGCTAAAAAAATCAATTGGTAGTTAAGTTTTTATCTTAAACCAACCAAATATGGTCTAAAATGGAAATGGATGGGTAATAGTTAGGTGTGGCCGTAGCTATACACATTTTAATAGCCACCAAAGATAGTTATGACTTGAGCTGGCACCCCGCAAACTCCACTTGGCGCGCTATATAAACCCCTTTGCCAGTTGCCACTGCCATCACAACCCATAAGCAAACAAACAGCAAGCAATTAAACAAGCCAGGCTAGCGAGCGATCGATCTCATCGCCGTCGACTCGAGCTCTAGCACCGGCGACAACGACAGCATGGGCAACAGCCTGCGGTGCTGCCTGACCTGCATGCTCCCCTGCGGCTCCTTCGACGTCGTCCGCATCGTACACCTCAGCGGCCGCGTCGACGAGTTCAGCTGCCCGATCACCGGCGGTGCCGTCCTCGCCGCGCACCCCAACCACACCATCGCCACGGCGTGGTCCTCCGCCGGCGTCGGGTGCCCCACCAAGAAGCTCGTCATCGTGTCGCCCGACACCGAGCTCAAGCGCGGGCGCATCTACTTCCTCATCCCGTCCGCGACGGTGCCGGCGGCCGACAGGAGGAAGAAGAGCCGGCCGGGCTCCAAGAAGAGCAAGCGGCCGAGCAGCCGGGGCAAGAGCGGCGGCGCCGCGAGCACCGCGGAGCAGGATAACTACCTGGCGGAGCTGCTGTCCGAGAAGACCGCGTCGGGCGCCCACCGGAGGCGGCGGAGCGGCTGCAGGGTGGGCGTGTGGCGGCCGGAGCTCGAGAGCATAGTGGAGGAGGCCTCGGAGTAGAGGGCTCGAAGAGTTCTCTTCTTTCTTCATTATTCTTGCTTCCTCTCCGTCTTCCGATGTGAATACCACGACGAGAACGTATTTCCAATTCTCACTTTTCGATACCCTGACACATGTATAGTGATGTACAGAGGGTTTAGTGGTTCTTAGATCGGAGATGAGAGGAAAACAAAAATTGTAAGGCCCCCAAGATGTACAGAGATATTTAGCTGAGTTGGTTGGAATTTTCTAGAAAAAACATCGCATGGTGTGTAATTTCCCGGGCAGAAAGATTTGGTTGGGTGGATGGAGGTATTCTACAAACATCTTTCATAGTGTGGCGTACTTCCTTTCCTTCAAGAAAAATAAAATAAGATGAGGTGTAAGTACTTCAATGATTTCATCTCTAGTCACCTCCTACTACAAGCACTAAACTCCACTTGAAAACTGAATTCGGCGGATGTGGGTTCTCAACAAGATCCGTAGGAGAATACCACAAGCACTACTTTGTGAAGGTTAAAAGAACAAAGTGGCGGGGCAAGGCAAGATGCCCATTTGGATTGGAAATAATACCTATTGTCGGCAAATCGACTTATGATTCCCCCAACGACGAGGAACAATTTGAATGAAATATAAGTACCGGCATGAATCGGTACTACACGAATGGAAAAGGAACATGGATCAAGGTACATAGCCCCAATTAATTGTTTGAAATGCTTGGAAAATTCCAAGAAAAACAAGGATAAGAAAGTACCATTTATCTGCCATGCCACGAAACTAAATTTCAAACCACAACTCGAGAAATACAAAAGTATAAATCTTTTTTTGTTCCTTGTGGATAGTGGCTAATCCAAATTGGTCTAAATTTTTTATGTCCTATCTCGTAATAAAAAAAGGAAAAATCTAGTTGAGAATACCAACTAGTCTAATTTGGGTTGTAAAGTGGGCCTGTGTCAATTATCGACATTGTGATTTACTTTGTTCTTGAAATGTCCTTAGAATTTGGATTCCAATTTTTCTGGTATAATAAATACATGTTTTTGTGCATGGTTATGTTCCTAAAATAATTCTAGAGAGGACAACCAGTGTGAGATGCACCTCAAGACCTGGTCCAATAGATGCATTATGGGCTTAGTCCATTAATGAATGGACATCAATACACACCTGGCGTTCCCTTAGGAGGTATCCTGAGCGAACGATCATTCCCCGAGGAATGAACATACTTTTTTCATTCGCTAAAAAGAACATTCCCAAGGAACGCTTTAGAATTTTCATGCAAAAACAAATAAAAATATTGTGCTATTGTAAATTATTCTTGTTCCAAAATAAAAATTGTCATGTTGAAAATTCCCATGCTCAGAAATCGTCATGCTGGCAGGAGGGAATTGAAATGCTACATCAATAGAAAAGGCTGAAAATGGCATGCTCTAAAAACTAAAATTGCCATCCCGGAAATGTTCACTCAGATTGCCATTCCGAGCAAACTATATAGTGATGTCAGCTGGTAGTTCGCTCAAGAGGGTGTGTGGGAGAGAACGCCTTAGGATTCATGCATGGGATCCAACATGCCTGAGGGTGTTGGCTCGGATTGGTTAAAAATTTGACGTTAGATTTTAAACATTCAGGTAATGCATAGTTCTGATGCCATATGGTGTTTCTGGTGGATATGAAAGAGACTCATCCCCGAAAATTTGGCTTGGTCTTCCCATGTCGCCTCTCCTAGGACACAAGGGCGGCAACCACTGACCTCCATCTACTTCATGCCTTGTTGTCGTCACAGACGTCAATGACAAAGGCCGCATGGTAGATGGTGGCGGCAGGGCATCTCGACCCAAGGTGATGGACTAGGGAAGCTCCAGTAGATGCTGGTAGGGAGCACACAGGAGGACGAGCCAGGTGCGGGTTGCTTCACCTCCCCCTTGCCCCCCCATACACAGAGTATGCTAGTTTCTTGGTCATGGCCACCACTGAGCACAAACCTTCATAGGTCATGTCTGCCTTCATCGCTTGTGGGAAAAAAGTGAGGTCGACTCAGTGGCAAAGGTTACTGGAGCGGAGATGGAGGCCTCATGCAGGTGGCTCAATTATAGGTCACCACAGCGCCACTAGTTCCCTGATGTTGGTTGGCATCATGATTTTGTGGGCATGGATTTCATATTGTGGTAATATTCACATCAGGACCATGCACATGAGCGGTTATCGTCAGATTTGTATTCCGCTGATGGGGACAAATCTTCTGGATCCTAGGACTATGGAATGGGTGTTCCCTTCCTCTCGAGAAAGGTATTGCGGCAACAACAAAACCCTGACATTTGATTGACCGTTGGCATGGACATGCTATCTTAGAGATACCTTGGCTCGGTAGACGAACTTTGAATTTCAACAACCCTTGAAGGTGCTTCGATATGTCCCGTGTATCTCGTGCATGAGATATGGCTCTATCGACACCAAGTGGTTCCTGGTAAAGTACGTAAGCAAGTGTACAAATGTTGGTTTTCGATGTCAGGTCTAGGATGTAAGATGGTGTTTGCTTGGCAGGTGGAAGTGGCACCACAAGGTGACTTCATTTTGGTGGTTCTCTTTGAGTACCGGTGCTAGGGCATGCCTCTCTCTAATGGGTTTAGTGATGGATGACAATGCGTTTTGCAGACTAAGCATGTGCATTGAGCATTTCAGATATTCTTATATAGTATGACACAAGACGGTTTTATTCCCCTTGGTGATAGAAAGAACGAAAATGGTTTTTCCGGCATTTCTTTTCGGTTGACTTGAGTTGTAGGAAACCCGTACTATTAAGTGGGGGGTCCGTTTTGGAAAGGTATGGGTTAAATCAATACGTACACAAACCCGTATGCACCCACTTGCCCTTTCCGCAACCTGGAGGATCCAACCGTTGTTGCTTGTGCATTTTTACAGCACCTAGGCGGTAGTTCCGCTTAGGCGGTACTTTTGCAGACCGGTATCATTCTTACTTCCGCTTGTAAAACAGCCTTTGTTGCTCTCGGTTGCATTTGCGGCAGTGAAATGGTAGTACCGCTTGGGCGGTACTTCCTCTTGTTACTACCGCTGCTACTTTCGCCTGAGAAACAACTTATGTTGCTCTCAGTTATATTCGCGGTAGTGACACGGTAGGAGCAAGCGGAAGTACCGCGCAAGCGGTACTACTGTTGCTACTTCCGCTTATTTTCGAGCTGTTGATGCCCTTTCAGTCTATACGGTATTTGAAATGTTGTTATATGGTAGTACCGCTCTGCGCGGTACTTCGGCTTGACACCGCTTCAATTCCGTCGTTCCTCTATGCCTTTTATCTGAAGCGGTTGTACCGCTTTGATGGACAGTAGTACCGCTCCGACGGCACTATCGCTCCAATACTAGCTGTACTCACATGCTATGGCTAGAACTATCGCTCTAAGCGATAGTACCGCTTGCTTGGGCGGTAGTACTGCTTAAGTGTTGGCTGAGAGCATAACGGTTGGATTTAGTGCCCCACTACATAAAGGGGGTCTTCTTCCCAAAGAAGACCTACCTCTTATCCCCTTTGCTCCATTGTTGCCACAAAACTCATTCTCGCCCGATCTCTCTCGGCCTGGCCATCAAAACTTGTTGATTATGTAGGGTTTGGAGGAGAGGGCCACGATCTACACTTCCACCAAGAGAAATTTGATTCCGCCCATGCACTAATGCCTTGTGGATCGTGTTACTCCGGGGTGTTTGGCACCCTAGATGGAAGAGATCAACTCGGACCACATTCCATTGTGATGAAGCTTCGTGGTGGTGTTGGGAGCTCCCAACAACATCACCTTCGACTCCACTTGTGATTATTTCTAACCTTTATTTTGTGCTTTGCTTGTGTTGTTATTGTTGAGCTCATCATATAGGTTGTCCACCTAGTTGCATGTCTAAACAATCTATTCTGTCGTTAAGCCTAATTGTTAAAAGAAGCTAAAAATTGTTAGTCGTTTGTTCACCCTTCACTAGTCGACCATATCGATCCTTTCTTCAACCAAGTTTTCAGTTTTGAGTGAAAATAGCGTGTCGTTCCTTTGCAGAAGGAACTGCTTGGAATTTGCCTAGAATTGCTTTTGAGGATGAAAACTCATGATATGACCGTCATGGTTGGATCGGACGGGAGTGGTGGCGTGCATAATTCCCTTCTTTTGTGTCACTTTTGTAGAACGTTTTATCTGGCATGACATTATGGTCATGTTTTGAGTTCATAGACCTGGATGTACTTGCTACCAGCCGGATATTAATAGATTGTCCATTATAAAAAATAACTTCAGTGCCATGTAATTGTTTCGTCTTTCCATGTCATGCCTAGTAAGTGCATATGAACTCAATGAATACCAACAATCAAAGATGCACAACGCTTGACATGACCAGTTACCTATGTTAAAACAAACAATCAACACAAACAAATCTATAATGCATCAATGCCTGTTTGAGACTTCTCCACTCCAACAAAGTCAGCTTCACTTCATCAAATTCACTTTGAAGCAGTTTCATCTAGGAGTTGCAGCTTTTTCGAGCAACCGGCAGGAGTTCTATCTTCTGATTAAGAAGAAAAAAACTAACCGAAAACCGATACAACTGTGACATGCGCACACGCCAGCTCTGAGGGTGCGCACCGACCGAGCCATTGACTAGGTGGATGCACGGCCTTGGGGTCGGTGTGGATTTTAGAGCGGCGGCTCCAATACTGTGTTGGGTGGTAGGATGTCGTCTCTTGCGGCTTCACCAAAGAGTAGTTTATTCTATTTGGCTTGCAACTAGGTCCAGCTTTAAGAATGAGAAAATTTGGTGGAAAAGATTTGTTTGGTTGGGTGACATGTGGAAATAAAACGAAGGAGAATCCGCACTGATGACAATGATGGATAATTTTCCTTCAACTTTACTAGACTCTTTAAACTAGAGTTAGCACCTCCGAAGAGCTTCACGACAAACAGGAAGCTGTACCCCAAATTCTAGTTTTAAGCACCTTCGAAGAGCTTCACGACAAACAGGAAGCTGTACCCCAAATTCTAGTTTTAAAGAAGAAGCTGTACCCGAAATTCTAGTTTTTTTCTTTAAAACGGGACATCATGGAGCTATCCCGTCTAGCTTGCATTTTGTTTTGAAGCTGAGCTGAATTTTAAGGAGTGGCGCAGTCCCAATCATATTCTTACAACTCTTCATAGGTCATGGGCCCATTTTGAGTGATATATCTCAGTTATATAAAACCCGGCATTGATTAAAGCGAAAAGTTCTTTCACATGTGAGCCGTACAGAATCCATGTGAAATTGCGAACGAGCAGCTGTCACTTGATAGAAACTGCAAGTCAACTCAATCTGAGGGCACTATGGCTATTAGCATTATGTTAGTCAAGTCAAGATCCTCTCACCATTAGAGCAATATAGCTGGCATTCCTTGGATTAGGCATGTTAAGTAGGCCAAGTATACAACACTAACATGTGTCGCTGGTCGTACAACACTAATAAGGGCATAAAGTTTGAAATATACACCTCCCTCCAATCAGTGGCAGCATTTGTGGTGATTTGTTCCAGAGAGAGGATCCATGTATACCCAAATGTAACTCACAATCTATGGCCCTCTGCCATACAAATATCTCAGGAAAACATCACACGGAAGCTTTCTTCAATACCATCTCATCAGCCGGCTCATTACTTGTGTAGTAGTATTTTCTAATTTGCGTCAATTGGTGGCCGTTGTTTGTGGTGATCGGTGACGGACTGGTATGCCATCGCCAGCGCTAGAGCCTGTGATCAAATTTCAAAAAACACAAACATAAGTCACACCACCGCCGTTATTCATGTCAACAAGTTTCTTGGTGTGAACTCTAGTAGTGCCATTGCTCAAGATAAGTAATATGTCCTGGGACAAGAAAAAAGCTTACAATGTGGTCATGGTCCGGAGGAGCATATATCCCCGTCGTCACTGTGGTTCTTCTCCTCGTGTTGCCTTTTGGTGGGTGTTCGATGCTCTTGAAGCCCGTAGGCACCACGACGATGGGCATCCCGACGAGGTTTCCCAGACAAACGAGCTCCCAGTCAGTCGCATTGCCGATGAACGCGTCAACCGTGAAGCTCTCCCGGACCTCCCTGATCAGCCTACCTCGCGCTCTCTGTGCCTGTTTGTCGGAACTCCATAATAAAGCTAAGCTCGCTCGGATACAGTGAATAAGTACTGCCAATGTGTTTGGTTTGCTTGGTAAATCACCTGTACATAGTCCACTGCTGGGACCAATCGTGCGCGACGAAGCTCCACCGGCCACTGGTCTTGAGCTTCATAGTCATCGTCGTGTCCTTCGCGTTGCCAGCTGTCAAAATGTGCAAGCATATCGACGTCCATCGTGATGTTGAGAATGGACTGAACCGATTCGACGGTGTAGTTCAACTTGAAAGGCACAAGCTTAACACCCTTGGTGGAAAGAACGTTGACAACCTGGTATTATGAAATCAAGAACAAAGTTTGTTCGAGGATCAGATCAGGAACGAGCAATTTCATTACATGAACCAGACTGCCGAACACACTTAGGATCCCAGTTACCTCCATCTCAGCGCTGTCAAGATATCCAACAGTGAGTTTTGTGATGTCAACATGAAATGGGTCCTCTAAAGCAATTTCACGAGACGAGGGATCACCAGCATCCGCGCCACGGATTGCGTCTAATATAATAGCACAGTCTGCTGCGGTTCTGCAGAAAGGACCAAGTTTGTCCTGCCATTTTACGATAATAAACTCATCATTTACAAGACTGAATCCACTCTGTAAGGGAAAATGAATAATTTTCATAAACATACCAGACTCTCAGAAAGGCTCATGACGCCGGTCCGTGCAACTGTTCCAAATGATGGGCGCAAAGCAGTTACTCCACATCTAGCAGCAGGATATGTTATGGATCCTGCCGTTTCGGAACCAATTGCAAAGGGAACCATTCCTAGGAGAGTGAGGAGAAGTTTCATTTAGTATACATATTATTCGTCTGGTTACAGGTGCAAATATGTTTACATGTAAACCTGCACTGGTGCTAGCTGTTGGCCCTGCTGATGACCCAGTAGAAAATTCCTCAATGTTCCATGGGTTTCGTGTTCTTCCCCCAAACCATATATCATCATAGGCGAGTGAACCTGTCACAAGCTTTGCTACAAGGACTGCCCCAGCAGACTTCAATCTGTGGAAGGATGATACACATGGAACCCAGAACACTGCTTAAACACAGAAAGTGACCATAGGATATGAATTTGGGCGCCTACTCATACTGTAGGGGTCCCCCTCGCAGTTTTATCTTTTTTTTTGCTTAAACACTACTGCTACAGGAGAAATGAACAAACCTTTTGTACACAAAAGCTTCCATATCAATAACTTGATTCTTGAATGTCTTTGAGCCCCAAGTTGTATTGTATTGTGGTACTGCAATTATATCTTTCAGGCCATATGGAATGCCATGCAGGGGACCTAGTATGAGAAGTTGTCAGTACAACATTTATGTATTAGCATAGTACTGACACTGGATCGCCTTGGTTGCAACTAATTTCACATAACCAAGAGACTTCCCCCTTCGGAGTTTTAAAACACTTGTAAAAGGTTGAACTAGCGCAAGATACATCATTTTGTTCCACACCTCCTCAGTAAAGTGAGAATCAATCTTAACAGGAAGCTATCTATACCGAAATATGTTATCGATGAAACAAAGGATTTAGGAAAAATCAAATAGCCATCTTACAATTCCAAGGAGATTTCTCACATACCAAGGTATTTTCCTTGCTCCAGCAAGTCATCTGCCTCTTTTGCTTGCTTGTATGCTAAATCTTCAGTGTATGTAATAACAGATTCAAGAACAGCACCATACCTAATGAAAATATCAAACAACTACATGATTGAGAAATAATTCTCAGTCTAATGTTATACTCATATAAGTCCATGTGAAAAATGTGAGGAAGACAAAAAAAGCCAAACCTTTTTAATCTCCTTAAAAATACATCAGTAAGTTCACGTGATGTTATTTTCTTTGTCCTAATAAGCTCACCAAGCTCAATTATCTGACATGTAGATTACTGAATCAAAAGAAATTCATTTGAAGTCCATAATGATTGTATGATAAAATGGTTAATAAAACTGACCGACATAAAGGCAATATCTTCATCGTTGCTAGGACGGTGTATCATAGAGGCTTGAGGATAGTCGAACGTTTCACTCTCCTTGACTTTGCTTTTGCTACTCCATGACGATTTGAAGACTAGAACAGAAGGATCATGCAATCCACCATTCTTCAAAGCCACCAACCTTCGGTTTTCTCTAAATGCAGGCACATTAAATTCTTTTGCGCCGCTTTCCATCTCACGCAGCTGGCAGGATCAAAGGGCAGTGTAGGTACTATTAACATGGTAATTATTGAAAAAAGTATTAACACATTAGGACTTGAAAACTATAAGGGAACGCTTCGCAATTACTTTCGAATCATTGAAAAAATCAGCATCGAAGTACTTCATGGACTCCTTCAAGGCAATGACGCCGCTTACTGGTTCTTCTCTGGAAATATCTTTTGCAGAAATAACATCCTTGGTGTCCTAAAAACATAGAGATAAATTGATAGACCCAGTAATAAAAAATTGAGAAAAATAAAGCTAAATTTAACAGTAAAGAAGTCCATGCCTTCCAAATCTTGTGGTATTTGGAAACAAGAGTATAAGAGTGACTCTTCCCACTCATTGGCAAGGGTAACCATGTGCATTTTGGTGGCCACGCGGCCCATGTCTGTTTCCACAAAATAATAAACCATAAGAAAGCTTTCCTACATGAATCATTTGTGACCCTATAGTTAGACACCAGACAATCAGAAAAAGGAAACACGGATCTGGAAAAAATGTGACTGTGCGGGAGCAAAGCCTAGTTAGTAGTGGCATGTGGCATGTACACCATTAAACTTGATCACCTCTTATCCTCAAAAGAACACCTGCGGTCAGAAATTTGGGCACACCATTCCAACTAAACTAATGAAGAAATTCAAAAGTAGGCCCGGCTATATTTATTGCCCATATTGTCACAGTCTAATAGAACTGCCGATATTTATATAAAAAAAATCTGAAGTGCCTGCATAATGCAGTGGTAAGGCAGAATCAGCTGTGAAATGTCAAAAAACACTACAACAAAAGCGTGTTCTTATCTCATAACCTCATCTTTCATCGGCAATTTGGCATCCCGACAACCTGAAAGGAAAAATAGCAGTAGGGCACTCCAGGAAGCGGACAGTTCGTTGGTGCCAACTGCCAACTTAGACAGGCGAGGTCACGACATGAACAGTAGTACTAGCTAGCATAGTACGAGGCCAAGCTAGCACGCAGTTTGCTAATCGCTGAGCAATCACCATCGTTCACGAAAGGTCGCTCGCTGGTCCATCAATGAACTCTCTCGCCATCTGATTCTTTTTCATCGGCGACGAGGCCATTTCGCCGGTCTCAATCACCACACTGCGCCACTACCACTATGCTGCTGAATCGAATGGAAGTACTGAGGAAATCGGCGTACCATGATGCCGGTGACGCTGGCGATGCCGCCTCCTCCTCCTCCGGTGCCTCCCGTTCTGGGGGCGGCGGCGGCGGTTTTCAGGACAGCGGAACAGAGGGCGGCGAGGAGGAGGAGGAGGAGGTGGAGACACGGCGGCGGGCGGCGATGCCCACGTGGAATCCGCATGGCCGACACCTGGCGGGCGCCCGCGCGGACTCGCTGGTGGGGGGACCGAGAGAGAGAGAGGGAGGGGATTTAATGGAGCAGGGGATTTATCTCCGCTGCTTGAGAGAGAAGATCCTGGTGTTCGTCTGTCGCGGATTTAAGTAGGGTCTCTGCTGAAACCAGTGGGTCTCCTTCTCGCGCTTTTCATTAGCGTCCGCCGGTTGATGATTAAATGAAGGGATACTTTAACAAACCACCAGCTGCTGATTGCTGCTGCTGCGCTTCGGCCGCGTCCTCCGCCTGCCAAGTGTCCTTGTGGGACAGCCCAGCTACCCCTACAACCAAGAAACCGTTCACACTTTTTTTTCCTCTCTTGTTCTTTTTTTCTTTTATATAAAATGGTTTTATAGAAACTTCACATTTACATGTCAGGTGTGTTTGATAGCCTTCATGGATTTTGGGTACTTTGCTTCTTTGGTCTGACTCAGCCAGGCTAAGTGAAAACGGACCAAAAATCGTGCTCTACATATAGTTTGTTTGTGCGCATCCCCTCAAGCCCTGTTGAGTAGAAACACACATAATGATGCTTCGTTGCAGGCTTGTTCTACGCAGATGCAAAGTGTTATTGTTTGGTTACATGCAAGACGTATAGTCTGGTAATTTTTTGCTGGAGTGGTGAGGTTACCGCACACATACATGCACAACATAGTAACGGACACAACATAGTCATATACACGTAATAACATGCGTAACCTAAACCAGAGTCTTAGGCAGCACTCACATGCAGTTAAACTAACAAGCATTTGCGACAACGTATTAAACAAATTGTACAACGCAGAAGTCTTAAACTAACAGACTCAGAGACAACACCCTAACGGTCCATGGAAAATGCCTCCTCGTGCTTCTTGCACTTGGCCACAACCTCAATGCCATCGTCGTTGGAGATGATCACCTTCAAGGTGCTGGGAGTCAGCAACTTGAAGGTGACGACTGGTGAGCAATGATAAAAGGGCCCCAACCCTTATAAAGGGTGAGCCTGTTGTTCTTTGTCCGGGCCGTGACCATCCAGGTGTAGCCGATGTACAACCTTAGCATGAATTCCGGTGGGATGGTTGTCAATTTCTTGGTGAAGTAAGGAGGCATCAGTAGGTACTCCAATTTGGTTGTAAGGATGAACATGCAGAAATGAATTGGGACGACATCCTCATGAAAAAGGTCGTACTTCTTAGGCCTTTTCAAAGTGTTGCCGAGATCCACAACCTCCTTGCCCTTCGAGGAGTTCTCCGAAGCTGCATTGTCATTCTGCATTGAACATATGAACATGAGGTCAATGAAGGTACCTCATTACTCCTATAAAGGATGTTGGAGTACCTACCTCCTAGGGGGGTTCGCGGGCGAGAGTGCACTTTGCACCGTCCATTTCCATGTGGCAATGCGGCGGGGGCCTCTCCGCGTCGTTTGATCTTCCCGGCTGATGCGAGTCCGGGCGACCTGCCTTAGTGGTCCGTGACGAGTGGACCGCGGGCGTGGACGGGGCTACCGTTGTGTGGTGTTTTTGGGTGTGCCTGTGTGCGGAGATTTGCGCATTGTCCCACGCAAGAGCGCCCAACCGGACTCTCCGTCGACGTTCTCGCCCTATGCTAGACTGGTTCAGTCGTGACACACGGGGCATGTGCCGCACCCGCGGTGCAGGCTTTCGCATGGGGGCCGGTTGTCAGCATCGTTCGAGCCGGGCCCGCGCGCTTGCCTCAGGAGAGGACAACTGACTGTTTGGAGAGGGCAAACCGGCCAATTCTTGCGATGGTACGACGACCAATTTTATTTGCGTGTTTGTTAGGATGACCAACGTCCTTCGTCCCCTTCTGGGTTGCCTTGTATTGGTGTGCCGGGTATGCCCAAGCGCACGACTCGGGGTGTGAGTGTTGCATGGCCAACCTTGCCTTTCGTTGCTAGGCCTTTTCTGGCCGACCTTTTCCGTGTATGGTCCGACGATGGATATTTTCATGGTGTTCCACGATGGCCGTCATGGTGATCTTGTCCTGTACTAGGGGGTGCTAGCCATGTTGACCTGCGAGTCATGGGCCGGGTTGAGGATCCCCAGACAACCGAAGAATGGGCCATGTTTATCATGGTACCCGGCGTATTCAAGATGTAATCCTTCAAAGACTTGGCGCACACTTCTAGACATGTTCAAATCATCGACAAGCTTATCTCTGGTTGTAACCGACCATCCTGTAACCCTAGGTGCCCCCGGTCCCTATAAAAGCCGAGGGGCTTAGTCCGTAGGATTAGGTTAAGTTCGATTCATACATACGATCTCGAGGTAGATCGTCATGTACTTTGTACTCCAACACAATCAATACAACAAAAGTAGGACGTAGGTTTTACCTCTTTGAGAGGGCCCNAACCTGGGTAAACATCGTGTCTCTCATTTGTCCTGTTACCATCAACCTAATTAATAATACCAGCTCGGGACCCCCTACCCGAGATATGTCGAATTTAGCTCCACACTGGTGGCCCATACAGGTACCCTTGTGTGGTCAAAGCATTTTCATGGCATGATCGTTCGACGATTAGATCTGTTTTGACGTAGCTGCTACGCTAGAGCTTCCAAACCTCGATTCAACTGAAGCACTGGAGAAAATTGAAGCTCCAGACCCTCGACGAGACATCGATCCTGAAGACATAAAGCATGTAGGCGTTTTCTCGGCCACAATACTAGATCCGCCCGAGGAACCACAGATGATCAATACCCGAGCACCGATTTCATACCAGTTGCAAGGCGAAGATTATGTTTCACCAGACCAAGTATGGAGCTCGGATCTGACAACTTGCAACAATGGCCAGAACAATCAGGCCGTACAGGTGATCCCAAGGTTTACACTTGATCAACCTTCGGAAAACTTGTTAGGGAGGCTGATGTCAGATCGGTTTGGAATAAAACTTTCAATCCCACCCACCCCCATTGCGGAAGTCCTGGACTACGAGGTCCAAACCGAACTGGTCTAGTCAATGGGCTGTGCTAGAGGCCCACCTTGGAGGAAGGACTTCGGAGGCCCTATGATGGAACGTGAGCATATCGGATTCTACCAAAGACTTGACGTGCACTCTAGGAAGAGGATGATTCATTTAGCATGTAATCCATAGATGGTAACCAACATATGTGTAACCCTAGCTACCCTTGGTGCCTATATATAAACCATGGGGTTTAGCCCGTAGA